>SJYD01056268.1:0-15687 GCA_006408635.1 Nanger granti | reverse complement strand
GTTCAAGAGGGAGAAGTGGACCGTGGGTTCCATGGGAGCCTGGCTGCCTGGGTTGGGGGAACCCTCTGCACAAGGGCGTCTAGGGCAGGGAGGGTGAGAAAAAGGCAAGTGGTCACTTGACATCCCCACCACACTCTACCTCAGGCTACTCCTTCCCACCATCCCCGAAGTACTGAAACTAAATTCTCAAAGACTTCACCAACCTAAACAAAAGCCGAATAATCCCCCAAAGTGGGGCTCAAGAACTGACTCAAATCAGCATAATTAAGATCACTCTGCTCTCATTCTAACTGGTGCTCTGGATGTTAGTGCTGGTGAGAGCTGCCCACATGGCTAACCCTCCCCACTCTCTGAGCACGCAGGAGAAACCTTCCTGGGGCACCTGTTCTAGATCAGGGCTTGTCTCCAATGGCAGCGTGTCGAGGACTCACCTGTGGGTCTTACTGCAACGCTGGCTTTGATTTAATAGGTCTGGGGTGAGCCTACAATTCTGCATTTCTAACAAGTTCCCAGCTGATGCCAGTGCTGTTGGTTTGGGGACCACATTTTGAGATAATTCCATTATAGAGGAATTGGAAATATTGGGATTAAAAACCCCTGGGCCTAAAATAATAATGACAAAGTTATAATAAGCTGTAGACAATAATAATTCTGCTAGTTCAGAACTTTGCTGCTTGCAAAGACTTCTTGAAGAAAAAGGTTGAAAACTTACAAAGGTGAAGAGACTTGTCCAGCACAAATGACAGACACTGGATCCCAGGTCTCCTAACTCAGGTAGAGGGCACATTCTTCTAATATAGTGAAAGTGGAAGTGTTAGTCGCTCAGTTGTGTCCGACTCTTTGAGACTCCATGGACAGTAGCCCACGAGGCTCCTCTGTCCACGAATTCTCCAGGCAAGAATATTGGAGTAGGTTGCCATGCTCTCCTCCAGGAGATCTTCCCAACCCAGGATCGAATCCAGGTCTCCTGCACTGCAGACAGACTCTTTACCGTCTGAGTTACTAGGGAAATGGGAAGTGCAGGGGTACCCCCTGTAGGCCTATGAGTGATAAAAGGAAACACAGAGGGAGAGTGAAGTAAAAAAAGCCTCATTATTTGTTAAATTATAACTATACAGGTTCATAGCAAAAACAAAAACAAAAACAAAAACAAAAACCAGAAAACAGAGAAAAGTATAAAAAGGAACATTTCTCTGGGAGAAAAACTATTGCCAATGTTTTAGCATATATCTGTCTGGTCTTTTTTCTCTGATACACATGCTTTTTGCAAAAGTGGAGTCATACATGTATTGTTTTAGAATATACTTTTTTCATTTAACATCATATTGGGGGCCTCTCAACTGTTCTTGAATAAACCTACAGCTGCATTTTTAAGCACTGCTTTGTATTTCATTGTATGGGTAGACCCTGACTTATTAAACCAATCTCTTATTGATGGACATTCAATTGTTTCCGGTTCTTTGATAGGATAAACACTGCTTCAGTAAAATCATTTAACATGGAAACCTTTGTCCAAAGTTCCTTTGGACAAAAATCTAGGATTGCAGATGATGGTTCAAAAGGTACACAGCGAAAATTTGATAAACTGGCCTTTAGCAAAGTGGTGGCGACAGCAGTGCCTGGGAATGAAGGTGCCTTCAGCCTGAGCCAAACCAGGGTCACCCGTTTTTTCTTTCCAACCTTCACTAAAGTGATAAGTGAAAATTGATATTGTGCTCATCTGTATTTCTTTGACTCTTTGTAAAATTTACCCATTCTTGTATGTTTCTTGGCCATTTCTACCACCTCTTTGACAGTATCAACATTTCAACTAATGTTTGCAAAACCACAGTCATTATTTTTAAGAAAGGTGGACAACCTAGAAAACACTAAGAGCAAACAGTGCTCACTACTGAGATCTTTATCATACAAAGTGCTCTGACACAGGTACCAAAGAGCCATAGATGTGTGGTTAATGACACAAGTATATGGGAAGGGCTCAGATGCCAGCTAGGTCACTCACTCTGTGTGACCCTGACAAGCAGCTTAAACTCTCTGAGTCTCAGATTATTCATCACTAAAATGGGGACAACCTGCCAGGATGGTCGGAAGGGATAAAGGAGACGATATGAAAGGCACTTGGCACAAGGAATGATCAACACACATTTTTGCCAATAAGAAAACACTGAAACCCTCCAAAAAATTGATGGATAAAAAAAATAACTAAAGATCACCAGTAGGGAATACGACCAATAAATAAACATATGGGGAAACACTTATCTCCTTTAACAACAGACGAAATGTTAATAACACAAGGAGCCACCCCTACTTTTTAAATAAACAAGAATATTTTCAAGAGAGAATTCCTGATGCAGAGGAAGGTGCGGCCAAGCAAGCTGCCCATGTTGTTGGCAGCATGCAGTTCGTGCAGCTTTGGTGGAAAGCAATCAGGCCACATGTATCATTACACAAACACGTTCGCAACCTTTGACCCAGACACCTCCTAAGTAAGTAATTCAAAATATGGAAAAAGCTATCTGTACAATGATGCTTCTTCCTCACCATTGTTTGTAATGGTGAGGAAAGTGTTTATTGTTTTGTTTACATAAAGGGTAAAACCATAGCAAGGGTGGTGTCAGCCCTTTCAGTTCCATAGTGTGATTTTTGGGTGTGTGTTAAACGGGGGACATATAAACAATAATTTAGGCCTCTCAGTTCAGTTCAGTCACTCAGTTGTGTCTGACTCTTTGCGACCCCATGAATCACAGCACGCCAGGCCTCCCTGTCCATCACCAACTCCCGGAGTTCACTCAGACTCGGTTCATCGAGTCAGTGATGCCATCCAGCCATCTCATCCTCTGTCGTCCCCTTCTCCTCCAGCCCCCAATCCCTCCCAGCATCAGAGTCTTTTCCAATGAGTCAACTCTTCGCATGAGGTGGCCAAAGTACTGGAGTTTCAGCTTTAGCATCATTCCTTCCAAAGAACACCCAGGACTGATCTCCTTTAGGATGGACTGGTTGGATCTCCTTGCAGTCCAAGGGACTCTCAAGAGTTTTCTCCAACACCACAGGTCAAAAATATCAATTCTTCAGAGCGCAGCTTTCTTCTCTAGACAGTCTCTGAAGCTTGTTATTTTAACTCGCAGTTGAATACAGTGCTTTGGAAAGGCTTTTAGACTCTGCTGAACAGTGATCAGATTTAAATCAGTGAAGGATTTAAAAACCATCGTCAGTCTGTTCATCCTCTAGTGGACTTTGGGGTAGTTCGAAACCAAAGGAAAGAGAAAAAGGCGAGGTGGCGGGGGAGGGGGGAGTAGTGTTCTGTCATCTGTAAACTAGACTTTTAAATGTCTGGAGAAGGAAGGAAGTCAAGGCAGGGTGGAATCTTCCTTTCTGTAAGCCCTAGGCCAATACAGCACAGAAACCCCGCCCCACCTCCCCCGACTCTCGCCCAAGCCAGAAAGCACCGCGGAGGCGTCCTGAGGTGGTGAGTCTGGCGGGGTCCGCACGCGTGCGGGGCTGTGCCCAAGCAGCTGAGGACTGAGTCAAATCCTTGGTCGCATCCTCATCTGTGTGTGTTCTGTGGTGCAGGAGGAACCCAGCACCGCCTCGGGGAGGCAGGACCGTGCAGAGACGACCAGTGCAAGCTGTGCCTTCTGCCTCCACGTACTTCGGTGGTGAGGGTTCCCGGCTGCTAAATTCCCAGGGTGGGTGGGAGCCTGTCCCGGGATAATAACTCCAGCCAGGGTGGGCATCAATTCGCTGAACGACCAGCAGCCACGAGCCAAGTTACAGAATCACAGAATTACAGAGGTACAGAATCTCTCTCAACTGACAAATCCCTTTAGCAGTGGCCCTCAGCTGGGGAGAGCCTCAACCTACCGTGCACGCTCAGATGCATCAGTGGTGGCCGATTCTTTGTGACCCCATGGACTGTAGCCTGCCAGGCTCCTCTGTCCGTGGGATTCTCCAGCAAGAATACTGGAGTGGGTAGCCATTTACTTCTCCAGAGAATCTTCCCGATCCAGGGATGGAACCTCCATCTCTTGCATTGGCAGGTGGATTCTTTACCACTTGATCACCGGGGAAGCCCTCAACCTTACCAAGGGACTTCAAAACAATGCACATGCCTCAGCCCCCGCCTACTGTATTAGCCTCCCCGGATGTGGAGCCCTTGTGGGAATATTTCTTTTAAATTTCCCCTGACTCTGATAGGCCCCTTGGTTAAGAATCACAGCTATAGCATATGGAGGGTGGTTTGGCCTGAAGGCTCCCTTTGAACCTTGCCCACTGGGGAGATTATTATACACCACTGTATACTAGGTCCCACCCTCACTACTCTCCCCTCCCAATGACTGAAAAATCTTCCCTATTGCGTCTCACCTCTGTCCTCCAGTCCCGCCAGAAAAAAGCCTAATCTCACACCTTAGGGTTTACTTCTCCCCCATCCTTCAGCAAGAAATCATCCAGGTGACAAGCTGTAAACTGGGGTAAAAAAGAGTAGATGTGAAATCCTAGGGAGAGGAGAAACCCTTTATGGGTTTGAAACACTCTTAGGTCAACTGTTAGTCCACATGGATTCAGAATCATTTATTTGAAGCTTCTATCAATCAGCCAGACGTGCTTCCCCCAAGCTCGGAAGGTACAGTGGACTGAGGACAAAGCTTGACTAATTGACCTTAGAAAGGTTGAAAGTCAAGGAGGGAGGGGCAGTTTAGCTACCACAATTATGTGTATGTAATGTACACTAATAAAGGCAGATGACAAGGTCTGAAAGACTGCAGTTTCCTGTTAGAAAGCATTCCAGCATGGGAATAGGTACTTGTCATCAGGGTTCTATTGAGTTTCCACCCCTTAAAAAATTGCCATGTGTCATCTGGTGTGGACCATCACTCTAATAAACCATCAGCTTTGACTCTCAGGGATAGAAGGGCCTTGCATAATGCCAATTCCCTCAGTCAACCCAGGCTCATTTTTTTTTTTTATTGAATTAAAATTTAGGTTTTGGGGGGGGGTTTTTTTTTTTTTTTTTTTTAGGTTTTAGTAAATATAATAAAGGGGTTTCCTGGTGGCTCAGTGGTAAAGAATTCACCTGCCAATGCAGGAGATGCAGGTTTGATCCCTGGGTTGGGAAGATCCCCTGGAAGAGGAAGTGGCAACCCGCTCCAGTATTGTTGCCTGGGAAATCCCATGGACAGAGGAGGCCAGTGGACTACAGTCTGTGGGGTCACAAAGAGTCAGACTGTTTCTACTGGTGCTAAATCACGTCAGTCGTGTCCGACTCTGTGTGAACCCATACATGGCAGCCCACCAGGCTCCCCCGTCCCTGGGATTCTCCAGGCAAGAACACTGAAGTTAGTTGCCATTTCCTTCTCCAATGCATGAAAGTAAAAAGTGAAAGTGAAGTCGCTCAGTCATGTCTGACTCTGTGCGACCCCATGGACCTCAGCCCACCAGGCTCCTCCGTCCATGGGATTTCCCAGGCAAGAGTACCGGAGTGGGGTGCCATTGCCTTCTCCAAAGAGTCGGACATGACTTAGCAACTGAACAACAGTAATAAAAACAAGTATAATAAAAAATACTCTTACATTAAAAAATTTTTCTGATTAAGCATTCAAGGTACTAGATATTTCTCTACCAAATTTATAGTCTAGACCTCACAGAACCACTTAAGTACCAATACAGGGACCAATGTTCCAGACTATATTTCCTCTTTTATAACAAGCAAGTTAGAAGGTAAAACACAACCAAGTGTAAAGTCAGATCTAACAGTAAATCTATTGCTGGCGATAGGCATGATTTATCATTTGAAATCTTGGTAAACTACATCATCCTTAAGGAATTAATTGAACAGAAGACTGTATAGACTCTTTACTCTTAGATTAGAGTTCTCTCAGTTGGGATGTATTATTTATTTAGCCTACTGATGCACATACTGTTTGAAGGATATTTTTATATATGCAGATAAATAATAATTATGATACATGTAAAATGTTTATCCCTTTATGTCTGATGCAGAATTTTGGATTCACATGTCAGCTACTTTGTCTTGCTGAAAAACTGTCTTCTTAAGTAGAGCTTCCCTTAGCTGTTTGGCAAGAAGATTTTAGTGCACAAAGAAGTTTCAAAGAGGAAGAAAAAGAAAGTCATGTATTAGACTGAGCTCACTTGAGTGCAATCCAAGTTTTCCACTTTGGAGAGCAGATGTTCATATGCCCCAGAGGAGGAGGGTGGAGAAAGAAAACAAGGTGTGAGAAAATATGTGACTCAGGAGGAGAGCATGTTTTTCCAAGAAGCAGGAAAGTGCCTGGCTTTTCAGCCTCTAGCCTCACAGACTCCAAGCAGGGTTGGAGTCCACCGGCAGCAGGCCCAGGCATAGTTGGATGAGCCTATATTTGCAAGCAAGGCATGAGGCTCAAACCCCATTTCCGGGAATCAGTCTCATTCCTGACTCACTGGCTATGTCCAGGATATCTTGGGCACAGTGCCCTCCACACTAAGAATGAGCACATTCCCTAGGGGCTTATTACAGTATCCTAGGGGCTGAGCTAGAACTCTCTTAAGAATTTTTATCAACTAAAATCCCTTTCAAGGAGTTAGAGTTTCTGTGAAGAAGGGAGACTAAAGCTACAGATGGCTGGGGGAAGTGTCCCAGTATGACTACCATAGGGCATCTTTCTGATGCCCCCTGGTGGCCTTGCATCACTAAAATGAACACCACATGGGCTCGACAAAGCAT
Organism: Nanger granti; assembly: GCA_006408635.1. Classification (NCBI taxonomy): domain Eukaryota; kingdom Metazoa; phylum Chordata; class Mammalia; order Artiodactyla; family Bovidae; genus Nanger; species Nanger granti. Next base: position 8,969 of record SJYD01056268.1, on the reverse strand, counting down.
CACTATGAACAAAGCTACTGGAGGTGATGGAATTCCAGCTGAGCTATTTCAAATCCTAAAATATGATGCTGTTAAAGTGCTACATTCAATATGCCAGCAAATTTGGAAAACTTGGCAGTGGCCACAGGACCGGGAAAGGCCAGTTTTCATTCCAATCCCAAAGAAAGGCAATGCCAAAGAATGCTCAAACCACACTATTGCACTCATTTCAAATGCTAACAAGGTAATGCTCAAAATCCTTCAAGCTAGGTTTCAACAGTATGTGAACTGAGAACTTCCAGATGTACAGCTAGATATAGAAAAGGTAGAGGAACCAGAGATCAAATTGCCAACTTTTGCTGGATCACAGAAAAAGCAAAGAGAATTCCAGAAGAAAACATCTGCTTCACTGACTACGCTAAAACCTTTGTGTGGATCACAACAAACTGGAAAATTCTTAAAGAGATGGAAATACCAGACCTGCCTTACCTGCCTCCTGAGAAATCTGTATGCAGGTCAAGAAGCAATAGTTAGAACTGTTGGACCTGGAACAATGGACTGGTTCCAAATTGGGAAACAAATATGTCAAGGCTATATATTGTCACCCTGCTTATTTAACTTCTATGCAGAGTACATCATGAGAAATGCCAGGCTAGATGAAGCACAAGCTGGAATCAAGATTGCTAGGAGAAATATCAATAACCTCAGATATGCAGATGACACCACCCTTATGGCAGAAAGTGAAGGGGAATTAAAGAGCCTCTTGATGAAGGTCAAAGAGGAGAGTGAAAAAGCTGGCTTAAAACTCAATATTCGGAAAACTAGGGGCATCCGGTCCCTTCACTTCATGGCAAATAGATGGGGAAACAATGGAAACAGTGACAGACTTTATTTTCTTGGGCTCTAAAATCACTGCGGATGGTGACCACAGCCATGAAATTATAAGGCACTTGCTCCTTGGAAGAAAAGCTATGATCGACCTAGACCACATATTAAAAAAGCAGAGACATTACTTTGCCAACAAAGATCCATCTTGTCAAAGCTGTGGTTTATCCAGTAGTCATGTGTGGATATGAGAGTTGGACTGTAAAGATTGAGCGCCGAAGAAATAATGCTTTTGAACTGTGGTGTTGGAGAAGATTCTTGAGAGTCTCTTGGACTGCAAAGAGATCAAACCAGTCAGTCCCAAAGGAAATCAATCCTGAATGTTCATTGGAAGGACTGATTCTGAAGCTGAAGCTCCAATATTTTGGCCACCTGATAGGAAGAGCTAACTCATTGGAAAAGACCCTGATGATGGGAAAGATTGAGGGCAGGAGAAGAAGGGGATGACAGAGGATGAGATGATTGGATGGCATCACTGACTCAATGGACATGAGTTTGAGCAAGCTCCAGGAGANAAGAGCTAACTCATTGGAAAAGACCCTGATGATGGGAAAGATTGAGGGCAGGAGAAGAAGGGGATGACAGAGGATGAGATGATTGGATGGCATCACTGACTCAATGGACATGAGTTTGAGCAAGCTCCAGGAGATGGTGAAAGACTGGGAAACCTGGCTTGCTGGCATGCTGCAGGCCATGGGGTCACAAAGAGTTGGACACAACCAAGTGACGGAACAACAATGGTCTCATAGCCTTTAGCCCCATATTTGTCATTTAGTTACTAAGTCATGTTCAACTCTATGTGACCCCATGGACTGTAGCCCACCAGGCTCCTCTATCCACAGAATCTCCTAGGCAAGAATACTGGAATCGGTTGCCGTTTCCTTCTCCACAGGACCTTCCTGACCCAGGCATTGAACCTGAGTCTCCTGCATTGTCAAGCAGATTCTTTATCACTGAGTCACCAGAGACACAGAACAAAATCCAGGACTTTTTGGATCGCTCAGTTTGTACTTTTGGATATAAACTCATGTGATCTTGTACCAACAGGTAGCATAGCTTCTTCCCCTGATAAGAACTGAATTTGAAGCATGAATATGAAGAAAACTCTAAGTTTTATAACTTTGTATTTCATATTTCTGATTGTGTATGTGGATATGATGACTAGATATTATCCTCAGGAAAATGAAACAGATTTAGTGTTTGGTATACATGTTCTTGGGCTTCCCTGGTGGCTCAGACGGTAAAGAATCCACTTGCAATGCGAGAGACCTGGGTCAGGAAGATCCGCTAGAGAAGGGAATGGCCACCCATTCCAGTATTCTTGCCTGGAGAATTCCATGAACAGAGGAGCCCGGCAGACTATAGTCCATGGGGTTGCAAAGAGCCAGACACGACTGAGCGTCTAATACACACACACATACATGTTCTCACCAGGCCAGATTGTGCTGGGTGCACTTTCTCATCAGGAAAGCTCTCAAACAGGCAGGCAGAGGGTTGAGAATCACATACGTCCTCCATCGCTACTGGCTCTGAGCTAAGAAATTTCACATTTCACTTTTACCAATCCCTTCACTATTGCTATTAGCAGTGTATAAACGCTTATGGAATCTTATGCATCTTTTTTTAGGAAGAAAAAAATGGAGAAGAAAGATCACAGAGGAATTGACTGTGAAAGCTTTCCTATTGCTGTTCAAGACAAGGTGCTGTACCCAGACTCAGTTCTCGGTAAGTTGAGGGGTCTAGGGGCAGTCGTCATGGTTCCGGTCCCTCTTTGGGTTCTGCTCACTATGGGCAGAATACCTGCTACGCTAAATAGCTTTACCTAGACTAGGTGGTTGCATGTTAATTTTTGTTTTTGCAAAATGTAAAGAATTAGTAATGAATTGATTCAGGCGAGATGTGGTCAAGCAGGGTGAAAGTGCCCGCACCTGTCTCTGCCTGGAGTCGCAGGGCTCCGTGACTCCGTCATGAGGTGGTCTCAGTTCTGTGGCAGCCCCCCAGCATGAACCAGAAATTACACCCGAGGAGCAGCTCACTCACACGGGAGCTGCTGAGGACTTGTCCAGTACATTTCATAGGAGCAGAAAGAGTGGAGAGGAGACCCAGAGAGCACCAGTGCATGGAATTCAATGATTTTTAGTCACAGGGACCTTTCTCCAAAGATAGTTTAAGCAGAAAAACAACCGTTGGCAGGACTGCCCTGGATGAAGAAGAGGTGGGGCTGAGACCAGCAGCTTAGGCAGCTCTGAGGGAGAAAATCAGCACCGAAGCCTAATCTACCCAGTTTATACAGGAGGAAACGGGGGCCAGGGAACGCAACAGGCTTGCTCACGTTCCCACGGTCTGATAGCCAAGAGCCTTTTCTTCAACTCAGTATTATTCCTACTCTGTCACATGTAGCTCTATTTCTTCTCTGTAGAAGACACATTTTCTAATAATAATAATAGGTTTCACTGACTGAACACTTACTCTATACACCAGCACTGAGCAGAGACTTTCAAAGTGTAGTCAGAGGGTCCCTGGAGGGCTGTGAGGTCCTCTCTTTTCCCCGAAAGAACAATATTGCAACAGGTTGAGTGGAGACACACCTGTGGAAGCCAGCTGCCTTCGGTTAAGCTCGATATTCTAGGTATTTGCCGAAACACAAAACACTGCCGCTCTTCTCACTGGTCACTGATTTTTTAAATTTTCAAAATAGCTATTTTTCATAAAAAATGTTATTTTGTGAACATGAAATGATTATTGTTTTTAAAGTATTTTTTAAAATTTCTCAATTTAAAATTCTAAACAATCAACACTTGGGACTGCTCATTCAGTCTTAGGAAAATCTAAATGATTCTACAGAGTAAAAATGACTTGAAATTTGTAAATAAATACTTCTCTACTAATCCACGTTCAACCAACTGAATGTATGACAGTTCTCCAGGGCAAGAAGAAGATAGACTTTTAGTGCAGGTATGAAAAAGACCACTTATTATGACATATGAAAATGTTAGTCACTCAGTGTGTCTGACCCCATTGACTGTAGCATGTCAGGCTCCTCTATCCATGGGCTTCTCTAGGTAAGAATACTGGAGGGAGTAGCCATTCCCTTCTCCAGGGCATCTTCCTGACACAGGAATCGAACCTGGGTCTCCTGCATTGTAGCATCTGAGCTACCAAAACTAGAATAAACAAAAGCTCTTTAGGGTCCTCAATTTTAAGAGTGTAAAAGGGTTTGGAAATCAAAAATTTGAGAATTGTTGACATATAGTATCTATCACTTAACTATCATAATACCCTAAAAGGTAGGAATTATTGTCTTTATTGTATAGATAGGTAGGAATTAAGCAACTTGCCAGGGTCAAAGAGCCTGGTGTATTATCTACTGCTGTGTAATGATGTATCCCAAAACTTAATGGCTCAAAAACAACAAACATTTGCTATCTCATTGTTTCTGTGGGCCAAGAATTTGGGAGCTATTTAGCTGGGTGGTTCAGGCTCAAGGTCTCTCATGAGGCTGCAGTCAAGATGTTGGCCAACACTACCATCATCTGAAGGCTTTACTGGGGCTAGAGAATCTGCGTCTAAGGTTGTTCTCACACATGGCCATTGGCCAGGGGTCTGAGTTCCTCGCCAGGCAGCCAGTAGGCTGTTTGAATGTCATTATGATCTGGTTGCCTCCTTCCCCCAGGCAAGTGATCCAAGAGAAAGACTGAGATGGAAGTTTCAATGACTCTTGCAACCTAGTTTTAGAAGTTATACACCATCATTACCACTTTATTCTATTTGTTAAAAGCAAGTCACTAAATCCAACCACAATCGAGAGAAGAATCAGGTTCTATCCTTTGAGGAACATGTTAGAGTTTGTGACATATTACCAACCATCACAGTCAGTACGTAGTGGAATCAGGCTTCACACTCAGGCCTACGTTCTTTCCCTTGTACAACACAGCCGGCCCAGAGTGTACATCTTTCTTCCTCTATTTGTAATTTCCTTGAGTTCTGAATTAGAAGGCATTCAGTGACTACCGACTGAGACTTGGGGAAGGAAAAAAACCTTCCTAGAGCTCACTCCATTTGTGATTTACACTTTGGTAGATAATGTTACAATGAGTGGAACCACGAGTGCAGCAGGCGCAGGTATTAATAGCACTGGCAGCAGTTTTTTCCCCCAAGCCCTTCTTTGCTGGAATTGCTTGGACACCCAAGTGTGACTTACTCACCTGCTGGGCCCAGGCTCCCATGCTCTGGCCTTTCTGGAGAGCGCCACTGCCCACAGCCTGCCAAACAAGACCCAGACCTGCAGCAGATGCACATGCTCTCTACTGCTAGCCTCTCTGTGGGTCTGATGAGGGCAAAGCTATGATTCAAGTTCCCATATGGATTTATGAATGTGTTGTAGAGGAAAACCATCTTTCCAGTTGCCTGGATAATAAGCTCTTGGCCACTGTAGGGTCTGAGAAGAAAATGTGGATGTATCAGGGCAAATCTTGAGAAATAATTACAAATGCAAGATGGTCTGATAATTCAATGGGCCAAATTCTCACAGATCCTTCCATTCAGAAGACCTTTACTAAACACCTACATATGTGCTGGGCAAATCTTGAGACTTTCCTATCAGAACTGTTACTTATCAAAACATCTCTCAGTTGTCATAAGCGGGGGTGGGGGGGGTGTCCCAAATATCACCCCTAGGCTGGCAACCTGTGTGATACTGAACACTCTGGGGGTAATGCATACTTTGCATGATCAGAGCTCTACTGTCCAAAGCACATTTTAGGATTATAATAATAAAAACCTCACACTTTCTTTGCATAACTTGGGCTTTTTCAGGTTCTGATACAGGATACAGCTGCTGTTCTGCATCTCGGATTGGACTGCAGAGTAGTAAGTGTGAGAGCTGCGGCACTAAGATTCCTAACTCCCAGAGAGTCTGCAGTGAAGAGCCACCTACAGGTGAAAGCAACTGGGCCACCTCAGGGAAAAAAAAACAGGCTGTATCGCGTTCTCTGTCCGTAAGTGAGCACAACGGCTGTTTGCAGGCAATGAGTTGCATTTTTAATCTTTTCTTTTCAGAATTTCATTATAGATACAACACTCCAGGACAGAATTTCTTTAATCATACAGACAGAAGTGCCTTTGCTCGGCTCCGCTATTTAAATGAAAATAATTCTTCACCTAGTAAGTACATCTCCTGCATGATCCCATCTTTGTAAACAACCTAGACTCCCTCCGTGGGAGACGCATACCACACTGGCCACGGTTACCATATGCTGAGCACCTGCTGAGAGCCGGGCTTCGGCACTCATCTGACACTTCCACATCCAGCCCGACACCTGGATGGCAAGGGGCTGGGCTGGTAGATATGCAGTCCTAGCAATAAAGGACTTTGAAAGTTACCAAGTGCTATACCAGTGTAATCTGGCAACAAGTCATAAATATTTGATGAACAAATGACTAACTACCACTATTATTATTATTATTCAGAAGGGGAAAAAGCTTTAAATATATCCCCAGTAATTGGAGAAGGAAATGGCAACCCACTCCAGTGTTCTTGCCTGGAGAATCCCAGGGACAGGGGAGCCTGGTGGGCTGCCATCTATGGGGTCGCAGAGTCAGACACAACTGAAGTGACTTAGCAGCAGCAGCAGCAGTAAAAAAAAGTCAGTATGTAAACAAATAGACTATTTTTACACTCCTTAAATATCATGTTGCTAATTTCAATACAAAATTTTGCTGTCTTTGGAAATACCTAAAATCCCACAAACATTTATTTATAAAGATGAATAAGACAATGGCAACCTCCTCTCAAGGAGTTTACAACCTGTTGGAAAAAAGGAACTCATACCCTAATTAGTTCACAGCAAGATGTGGTTAAGTGCTAAGAGAACAGAGTGGACTAAGGGAACACAAAGTGAGGAGGGCACACCCTTATCTTGCTTCTCAACAACAACCGAGTCTGGTTCTCTGACATCCTTTCCTCATGGGTGAGTTCATACCTTCAAAGCTCTTTCTCTCCATTGCTGAGGACAGGGTACAAGAGAGAATGTTTCTGACCTTTCACAGTTGCAATGCCCAAGACTAAAGAATTGTGTTTACCAGACTGACCTCAGCTGTGTCTCCCCTACCCACCCCCAGCTGCCCAATCCTCCAACCGGATGTGTCCTATCGAGGTGTCTTAGGAACACTTCTGTCCCTAAGACTCCACAGAAGCAACAGGCACATTTCTTTACTATCTCCTTGGTTTTGGGGTCAACAGCACATGAGACTTCTCATTCTAATATATTAATGAGGAAAGCAATTGAGTTGTTTGAAAAGTGATGTTGAAACGCCATTAGTAAATGTACAGTGGCCAAGAGGGTAAAAGGTCGTGAGTTCCACCTGCAGATTGAGATACACTGTACTTTGTCAGGATGTTGTAAATCTGTAGACTGAATGGGAATGGGACCCTTTCCAACTCTTAGTTTCTATGTTTCAAATAAAGAATGAGATGACCACGGAATTAAGACTGAGATCATCAGTACCACTGTTTGTCATGACAAATAAGTCAGGGTGCAGTGTGACTAAACTTGGACTTTCTGGCTCCTTCCTTGTCTTCCATGTCTGAGGGACAATCCCTCCCTGTCCTCTTGTCAAGTGGGACCCTCCTGAGAAGGAGTGAAGCCAAGATACTAGAGACCGGTGGATATGGCAGGAGACCAAAGGAGAAAGACGGGAAGATAGAAAAGAGAGGAGAGGCAAGAGAAAGGGGGAAAGGGAGCCTCAGCGACAGAGAAGACATATTTGTTGTCCACTGTGCTTCCCGGGTGGCTTCAGTTCAGTCGCTCAGTCGTGTCCGACTCTTTGCGACCCCATGAATCGCAGCACGCCAGGCCTCCCTGTCCATCACCAACTCCTGGAGTTCACTCAGACCCAGGTCCATCGAGTCACTGATGCCATCTAGCCATCTCATCCTCGGTCGTCCTCTTCTCCTCCTGCCCCCAATCCCTCCCAGCATCAGAGTCTTTTCCAGTGAGTCAACTCTTCACATGAGGTGGCCAAAGTACTGGAGTTTCAGCTTCAGCATCATTCCTTCCAAAGAAATCCCAGGGCTGATCTTCAGAATGGACTGGTTGGATCTCCTTGCAGTCCAAGAGACTCTCAAGAGTCTTCTCCAACACCACAGTTCAAAAGCATCAATTCTTGGGCGCTCAGCCTTCTTCACAGTCCAACTCTCACATCCATACATGACCACTGGAAAAACCATAGCCTTGACTAGACGGACCTTAGTCGGCAAAGTAATGTCTCTGCTTTTGAATATGCTATCTAGGTTGGTCATAACTTTTCTTCCAAGGAGTAAGCGTCTTCTAATTTCATGGCTGCAGTCACCATCTGCAGTGATTTTGGAGCCCCCTCAAATAAAGTCTGACACTGTTTCCACTGTTTCCCCATCTATTTGCCATGAAGTGATGGGACCAGATGCCATGATCTTCGTTTTCTGAATGCTGAGCTTTAAGTCAACTTTTTCACTCTCCTCTTTCACTTTCATCAAGAGGCTTTTTAGCTCCTCTTCACTTACTGCCCTAAGGGTGGTGTCATCTGCATATCTGAGGCAGCCAAAAATAAAATAAAAAATTTTAAAAAATACGAAAAATAGAAACATGGGATTATCTGGGGTGCCTATGCCATTGCCCCGAGGCTGGAGTTACTCATTTCCCATCTTGGGTGACTGAGGATTTTATTAACTTCCTAAAATTGATAGGCATGTCCCACATGCTGCAACGTTCAGACTTAAAGCCATCTCTCCCTGTTTGGTCTGCCTCAGCCCCCCTCTCTATGGTTTTGTTAAACTGGCTTTGTCCCAGGAGGGTCCCCTGTCACACTTTATTGAGGAGGGAGCTGTGTCTGAGCCTAGAGTGACCTTGGGAAGGTGGGTGGGGACCAGGTTCATCTCCTGGCCTCCAGTCCCTCTCTGAGGAGGGATGGAGAGCAAAGTGACATTGGAAAACCAGAGCACTGGGCTTCAGGCCCATCACCTTTGGTCAGTGGAGTCCCCTGAGAGCGGGGAGCTCAGCCTGGGCCCCTCCAAGCCCGGTGTACCCCCTACACCGAGAGGGAGCCTCGCGGTACCATCAGTGTTTCCA
>SJYD01056266.1:11918-22161 GCA_006408635.1 Nanger granti | reverse complement strand
GCCCATGCTGACATAAATCTTGGGATTCCCATGGAGCCCACACAGGGGAGTCAGGCTTCGTCTCGTTTGGAGATATGCACTGCCGCTTGCCTCTGCAGCTGCAGCAGCTGTGAAAGGCTCCCCGTCGAGTGGACTCAGGGATCTGTGTCTTGACCTCCAGGTAACACCCAGGTCTGTCACACGTGCCAGTGTGTCAGGCTTCGAGCTTCCGGGTGACAGCGGACCCAGTGTAGGGCAGTCAGGTTCATCTGGAAGGAACGAGGTATTTGGCGGTCTTGTAGAATGGTGGCAAGAACCCTGATGCTCCTCCCGACTGTCCTGGTGCCAATGTCTCCTTTTGGGATGTGAGGGGAGCGCTACGAGCCCTTTTCCAATTGCAGCAGCAGTGTCAGGCTCCATGTCAAGCAGACACAGGGATCTGTGGCTTGCCATCGAGGCCCAAAGTGCTGTCACATGAGCAGGTGTTTTGGGCGTTGAGCCTCAGGGTGACAATCAAGGCAGTGCAGGGCGTACAGGTTCACCTGCAGTGGACAAGGCATTTGGGGGTCTTGGAGAATGGTGGCCGAACCCCAGATGCTCCTCCCGATTTTCATACTGCAAGCAACTCCTTTTGCGATGCGACGGAAGCCCCTTGGGCGTTGAGCCTCAGGGTGACAATCAAGGCAGTGCAGGGCGTACAGGTTCACCTGCAGTGGACAAGGCATTTGGGGGTCTTGGAGAATGGTGGCCGAACCCCAGATGCTCCTCCCGATTTTCATACTGCAAGCAACTCCTTTTGCGATGCGACGGAAGCCCCGGACACCTTAGACTAAGGAGCCGTAAACGGGACTATCATCTAGAGTTTAGCAGGGGCAAACTGGGCTCCTCTTGAGTCGCAGCAGGTCCACTGGGGTTCCACTTGGTGCGACGTTTGTGGCAGGGAACTCCTTGTGTCAAATAAGGGAGTGAAGGAGCCCTTGGAGGTCCAAGAGGAAAGGGGTGATTTCCCATGAGACGCTGCAATGGATAAGGGCCTCACCCCTTGTGCAAGGGAGAAGCTTCTGTTGTTTCTGGAGTTGCTTTGGGGTTTCTAGAATTACGAAGGGGAGACCAGGGATGCACCCCGGTGGCATCAGGAGGGGACACTCACCGTGCCAGTTGCCAGTCACCTCTGGGAATCCTCGCCAATCATTGCTGGGTTCCCTGTCCACGAATTGTGCTGAGGCCAGTGCCTGAGCTTCTTTCCACCGTCCTGACCTAGGTCTTGGGGTTCCCCTGAGGCTCCCACAGAGGAGACAGGCTTCATATAACCTGGACACGTTCGCGGCTACTTACCTGACCATCTGAAGCAGCAGTGTCAGGCTCCATGTCGAGGGAACTGAGGGATCTGTTGCTTGCTCTCCAGGTCCAAAGTGCGGTCACACGTGCCAGTGAGTCGTGCGTCAAGCCACTGGGTGACAGTCAAGGCAGTATGGAGCTGTCAAGTTTATGTGCAGTGGACAAGACATTCGTGGGTCCTGACAAATGGTGGCTGAAACCCTGATACTCCTCCCAACTTTCCTGTTGCGAGCACCTCCTCTTGTTATTTGAGCGAAGCTCCAGGGAACATTTCCCTAAGGGGCCGGAAAAGAGACGGTCATCTGGAGCTTAGCAGGGGCAAACAGGGCTCTGTTGAGTCTCATCGAATCCCTTCTTGTTCCTCTCGAGTTGAGACGGATATGGGGGCAAATTCTGGGGTCACAGCAAGGGCGTGAAAGAGCCCTCCGAGGTCCAAGAGGGCAGGAGTGATTTCCCCAGAGAAGCCGCTGTGCATAAGAGCCTCAACCAGCTTGCAAGGCAGAAGCTTCTGGTATTTCTCGAGTTGCGGCGGGTTTCTCGAGTTACGATGGGGAGCCAATGGACCCACCCGTGGGGCCTCAGCATAGGCCAGTGTTCTTGCAAGTTGCCATATGTCTTTGGGAATTCCTCCCCAGTCATCGCCGAGTCCTCCGTTCTCGTCTGGGGATGAAGCTGATACCTGAGCTTTCCTCGCCCATGCTGACCTAAATCTTGGGGTTAACATGGAGCCCCACAGGAAAGTGAGTCCTCGTCTTGCCTGGAGACGTTCACTTGCTCTTGCCTGTGCAGCTGCAGCAGCGTTGAAAGTTTCCCCGACGAGTGGACACAGGGATCTGTGACTTGACCACGAGTTACCACCCAGGTCTGTCACATGTGCCAGTGTGTCAGGCTTCGAACTTCGGTGTGACAGTCGACCCAGTGCAGGTCATTCAGGTTCTTCTGGAGTGAACGCGGTATTTGGGGTTCTTGGGGAATGGTGGCAAGACCCCTGATGCTGCTCCCGACAGTCCTGGTTCGAGTGTCTCCTGTTGAGATGTGAGGGAATTGCTAGGAACCCTTTCCTGACAGAGCAGGAAAGGGACCTTAATCTGAAGCTCAGCAGGGATACTGGGGCTCCCTTACATTCATGGTGGGACCCTCGGTGTTCCCCTCAAATGAGGATGGGCGGCGCGAGTGACTTCTTGGGACACAGCAAGGAGGTGATCGACACTCTGTAGGTCCAAGAGAGAAGACTTTCTTTCCCCCAAAATGCCACAGCAGACGAGATCCTCAACATGCTTGCAGGGGAGGATCTTTTGGTTTTTCTCAAGATGTGGCGGGGTCCCCTCGAGTTACAACGGGGAATGCAGAGACTCGCCCCTGTGCACTCAGGATTGGACAGTCTCCGTGCCAGTTGCCTGGCGCCTCTGGGGATTCTTCGCTAATCTCTCGGTGCACAGTCCTCGACTTTTGCAGAGGCCAGAGCCTCAGCTTTTCTGGACGGTCTTGACCTAAGTCTTGGTGTACCCCTGAGGGCCCCACAGAGGAGACAGGCGCTGTCCCGCCTGGACACGTGCACGGCTACTTGCCTGACCAGCTGCAGCAGCAGTGTCAGGGTCCATGTCGAGTGGACACTGGGACCTGTGGCTTGCCCTCGAGGCCCAAAGTGCTGTCGCACGTGCAGCTGTTTCGGGCGTCGAGCCTCGGGGTGACAGTCAAGGCAGTGCAAAGCAGACAGGTTCATCTGCAGTGGACAAAGCATTTGAGCGTCTTGGAGAATGGTGACCGAACCCCAGATGCTCCTCCAGAATTTCCTACTGCGAGCACTTCCATTTGCGATGCGACAGAAGCCCCAGTACACCTTATATTAAGAAGAAAAAAGGACTATCATTTAGAGTTTAACAGGGGCAAACTCGGCTCCTCTTGAGTGGCAGCGGGTCCACTGGGGTTCCTCTTACAATGTGACGGTTGTGGCCAGGAACTGCTTGTGTCACAGCAGGGAAGTGAAGGAGCCCTTCGAGGCCCAAGAGGGAAGGTATGATTTCACACGAGATGCCGGATCGGATAAGGGCCTCAACCCTCTTGCAAGCGAGAAGCTTCTGGTGTTTCTCGAGTAGCGGCGAGGTTTCTCGAGTTACGACGGGGAGCCCAGGGATGTGACCCTGTGACCTCAGGAGAGGACAGTCTCCGTGCCAGTTACCAGTCACCTCTGGGAATTCCTCCCCAATCGTCTCTGGGTGACCTCTCCAGGACTTCTGCTGAGGCCAGAGCCTGAGCTTCCCTCGACGGTCCTGTCCTAGGTCTTGGGGATTCCCCTGAGGCTCCCACAGGGGAGACAGGCTTCGTCTCACCTGGACACGTGCACGGCTACTTGCCTCACCAGCTGCAGCAGCAGTGTAAGGCTCCATGTCGAGCGGACAGAGGGATCTGTGGCTAGCTCTCAAGGTCCAAGGTGCTGTCACACCTGCCAGTGTGTCGTGCGGCGAGCCGCGGGTTAATAGGCAAGGCAGGGCGGGGCTGTGAAATTCATCTGCAGTGAACAAGGCATTTGGGCGTCTTGGTGAATTGTGGCCGAACTCCTGATGCTCCCCCCAACTTTCCTGTTGGGAGCACCTTCTCTTGGTATTCGAGCGAAACTCCAGGGGACGTTTCCCTAAGGGGCAGGAAAGGGGAAGATCATCGGGAGCTTAGCAGGGGCAAACAGGGCTCCGTTGAGTCGCAGCGGATCCCTTGCTGTTCCTCTCGAGTTGAGACCGGTAGGGTGGGGAAATTCCTGGGTCCTAGCAAGGAGGTGAAATCGCCCTTCGAGGTCCAAGATGGAAGGACTGATAACCCCAGAGATGCCCCAGTGCATAAGGACCTCACCCCACTTGCAAGGGAGAAGCTTCTCGTATTCCTCAAGTTGTGGCGGGGTTTCTCAAGTTACGACGGGGAGCCCATAGACCCGCCCCTGTGGCCTCAGCGGAGGCCATACTTCTTGCCAGTTGCCATGAGCCTTTGGGGATTCCTCTCCAGTCATCGCCGGGTCCTCAGTCCTGGTCTACTGCTGAAGCTCGTACCTGAGCTTACCTCGCCCATGCTGACATAAATCTCGGCGTTCTCATGGAGCCTCCACGGGAAAGTCCGGCCTCGTCTTCTGTGGAGACGTACACTTGCGCTTGCCTCTGTATTGCAGCAGCTGTGAAAGGCTCACCGTCGAGTGGACACAGGGATATGTGACTTGACCTCGAGGTACCATCCAAGTCTGTCACACGTGCCAGTGTGTCAGGCATCGAGCCTCGGGGTGACAGTCGAGCCAGTGCTGGGAAATCAGGTTCATCAGGAGTGAACGAGGTTTTTGAGTGTCTTGGGGAATGAGGCAAGACCCCTGATGCTGCTCCCGACAGTCCTGGTTCGAGTGTCTCATGTTGGGATGTGAGGAAAATGCTGGGAATCCTTTCGCGACAGAGTAGGAAAGGGACCCTCATCTGGAGCTCAGCAGAGATACTCGCGCTCCTTTCCATTCAAGGCGGGACCCTCGGTGTTCCCCTCGAGTGAGGACAGGAAACGCGAGAAATTTCTTGGGTCAGAGCAAGGAGGTGAACGACACTTTGGAGGTCCAAGTAGAAGAGGTTCTTTCCCCCGAGATGCCACAGCAGACGAGGTCCTCACCCCGCTTGCAGGGGAGAAACTTGTGTTTTCTCAAGTTGTGGCGGGGTCCTCGCACAGGGATTCGCCCCTGTGCACTCAGATTTGGACCGTCTCCGTGCCAGTTGCCAGGCACCTCTGGGGATTATTCCTTAATCGTCTCGGTACTCACTCCTCGACTTTTGCTGAGGCGGGAGCCTGAGCTTTCCTCGAACGTCCTGACCTAGATCTTGGTGTACACCTGAGGGCCCCATAGAGCAGAAGGACCTCGTCTCGCCTGGACACATGCACAGCTACTTGCCTGATGAGCTGCATCGGCAGTGTCAGTCTCCCTGTCGAGCGGACACAGGGATCTGTGGCTTGCCCTCGTGGCCCAAAGTGCTGTCACACGTGCAGGTGTTTCGGGAGTCGAACCTCCCGATGACAGTCAAGGCAGTGCGGGGCAGACAGGTTCATCTGCAGTGGAAAAGGCATTTCAGGGTCCTGGAGAATGGTGGCCAAAACCCAAATGCTCCTCCCGACTTTTCTACTGGGAGCACTTCCTTTTCGGATGTGACAGTAGCCCCAGGACACCTTAGATTAAGGGGCAGGAAAACGGAATATCATCTAGAGGTTAGCAGGGGCAAACTGGACTCCTCTTGATTCGCAGAGGGTCCATTGGATTCTCCATGGGTGCGACGGTTGTGGCCAGGAACTCCTTGTGTCACAGCAAGGGAGTGAAGGAGCCCTTCGAACTCCCAGAGGGAAGGGGTGATTTTCCACGAGACGCCGGATCGGATAAGGGCCTCATCCCGCTTGCAAGGGAGAAGCTCCTGGTGTTTCTTGAGTTGGGGGCGGGGTTTCTCGAGTTACGACGGGCAGCCCAGGGACGCACCCCTGTGACCTCAGGAGAGGACATTCTCCGTTGCAGTTGCCAGTCACCTCTGGGGATTCCTATCCAATCATCTCTGGGTGCCATGTCCTCGAATTGTGCTGAGGCCAGTGCCTGAGCTTCCGTCGACCGTCCTGACCTAGGTCTTGGGGTTACACTGAGGCATCAACAGAGGAAACAGGCTTCGTCTCACCTGGACACGTGCTCGACTACTTGCCTGACCAGCTGCAGCAGCACTGTCAGGCTCCATGTTGAGCGGACAGAGTGATCTGTGGCTTGCTCTCGAGGTCCAAAGTGCTGTCACATCTGCGAGTGCGCCATGCTTTGAGCCTCAGGGTGACAGTCAAGGCAGTTCCGGGCTGTCAAGTTCATCTGCAGTGGACAAGGCATTTGGGTATCTTGGTGAATGGTGGCTGAACCCCTGATGTTCCTCCCGACTATTCTGTTGTGAGCACCTTCTGTTGGTAGCCGAGCGAATCTCCAGGGAACCTTTTCCTAAGGGGCAGGAAAAGGGATGATCATCTGGAGCTTAACAGGTTCAAACAGGGCTCTGTTGCGATGCATCAAATCCCATATTGTTCCTCTCGAGTTGAGACCAGTAATGCGAGGAAATTCCTGGATCACATCAAGGGGGGGAAAGAGCACTTCTTCGACCAAGAGGGAAGAGGTGATTTCCCCAGGGATGCCACAGTGGATAAGGGCATCACCCCGCCTGCAAGGGAGAAGCTTCTGGTATTTCTCGTGTTGCGGCGTGGTTTCTTGAGTTACGTCGGGGAGCCCATGGACCCGACCTTGTGTCCTCAGGAGAGGACAGTCTTCTTGCCACTTGCCATGCACGTTTGGGGATTCCTCTCCAGTCATCGCCGAGTCCTCAGTCCTCGTCTGGTGCTGAAGCTGGTACCTGAGCTTTACTCGCCTCTGCTGACATAAATCTTGGGTATCCCATGTAGCCCCCACAGGAAATCAGGCCTCGTCGTTCCTGGAGACGTACACTTGCGCTTGCCTCTGCAGCTGCAGCAGCTGTGAAATGCTCCCCGTCGAGTGGACACAGGGATCTGTGTCTTGACCTCCAGGTACCACCCAGGTCTCTCAGACGTGCCAGTGTGTCAGGCTTCGAGCCTCCGGGTGACAGTCGACCCAGTGCAGGGCAGTTAGGTTCATCTGGAGTGAACGAGGTATTTGGGGGTCTTGGGGAATGGTGGCAAGACCCCTGATGCTCCTCCCGACTGTCCTGGTGCCAGTGTCTCCTTTTGGGATGTGAGGGGAGAGCTACGATCCCTTTTCCAACAGAGTAGGAAAGGGACCCTTATTTGGAGCTCAGCAGGGGAAAACAGGGCTCCATTTAATTCTTTTCGGGATCCTCGGTGTTCATCTCGTGTGCGGACAGGTGGGTAAGGGAACTTCTGGGTCACAGCAAGATAGTGAACGACCCTTTTGAGTTCCAAGAGAGAAGGAGTGATTTCCCCAGAGATGCCACTGCGGACAAGGTCCTCACTCCGCTTGCATGGGAGAATTTTTGATTTTTCTCAACTTGTGGGTAGGTCTTCTCGTGTTACAACGGGGACACCAGGTACACGCCCCGGTGACCCAGGAGAGGCCAGTCCCCGTGCCAGTACCTAGGCACGTCTGGAGATCCTCCCCAATCGTTTCAGAGTGCGCAGTCCTCACCTTGTGCTCAGGCCTGAGCCTCAATTTGATCGACCGTCCTGACCTAGGCCTTAGGTTACACTGAGGCCCCCACAGAGGAGTCAGGCCTCGTCTCGCTTGGACACGTCCACACTACTTGCCTGACCAGCTGCAGCAGCAGTGTCAGGCTCCACGTCGAGCGGACACTGGGATCTGTGGCTTGCCCTCGAAGTCCAATGTGCTGTCACACGTGCCAGTGTGTCTGGCCTCTAGCCTCGAGGTGACAGTCAAGGCAGTGCAGGGCAGTCAGGTTCATCTGCAGTGGACAAGGCATTTGGGGTCTTGGAAATGGTGGTGCAACCCCTGATGCTCCTCCCGTTTTTCCTGGTGTGAGCTCCTCCTCTTGGGATGCGAGGAAATTCTCAGATAGCATTTGCCTAAGGAGCAGGAAAAGGGACAATCATCTGTCGCTTAGAAGAACCAAACGGTGCTCTCTCGAGTCGCAGCGAGATCCTTGGGGTTCCTCCCACGGGTAGGGTGGGTATCTTCTTGGGTCACAGCAAATGAGTGAAGGAGCCCTTCCCAGTCCAAGAGGGAATTCGTGATTTCCCCCGAGATGCCACAGCAGATAAAGGCCTCACTCTGCTTGCAAGGGAGAAGCTTCTGTTTTTTTGATTTTTTTTTTTTTGATTTTTCCTAGGTGGCGTGGGTTTTCTCATGTTACGACAGGAAGCCCATGGCCTGCCCCTATGGCCTCAGGAGGGTCCAGTCTCCGTGCCAGTTGTCACGTGCCTTTGGGGATTCCTCCCGAGACATCGCCTGGTCTTCAGTCCCCGTCTGGTGCTGAAGCTGGTACCAGAGCTTTCCTCGCCCATGCTGACATGAATTTTGGAGTACCCATGGAGCCCTCCCAGGGGAGTCAGGTCTCGGCTCTCCTGGAGACGTGCACTGCAGATTGCCTCCAAAGCTGCAACAGCAGTGTAAGTCAACCCGTCGAGTGGACACAGGGATCTGTGACTTGAACTCGAGGTATTACCCAGGGCTGTCACACGGGCCAGTGTGTGTGGCTTCGAGCCTCTGGGTGACAGTCTACGGAGTGCAGGGCCGTGAGGTTCATCTGGAGTCATCCAGGTATTTGGGGGTCTTGGGGAATGGAGGCAAGAACCCTGATGCTCCTGCCGACTGTCCTGGTGCGAGTGTCTCCTGTTGTCCATGGCCCGCCCCTATGGCCTCAGGAGAGTCCAGTCTCCGTGCCAGTTGCCATGTGCCTTTGGGGATTCCTCCCCAGACATGGCCTGGTCTTCAGTCCCCGTCTGGTGCTGAAGCTGGTACCTGAGCTTTCCTTGCCCATGCTGACATGAATTTTGGAGTACCCATGGAGCCCTCACAGGGGAGTCAGGTCTCGGCTCTCCTGGAGATGTGCACTGCCGATTGCTTCCAAAGCTGCAACAGCAGTGTAAGGCTACCCGTCGAGTGGACACAGGGATCTGTGACTTAAACTCGAGGTATTACCCAGGGCTGTCACACGGGCCAGTGTGTGTGGCTTCGAGCCTCTGGGTGACAGTCTACGGAGTGCAGGGCCGTGAGGTTCATCTGGAGTGATCGAGTTATTTGGAGGTCTTGGGGAATGGTGGCAAGAACCCTGATGCTCCTGCCGACTGTCCTGGTGCGAGTGTCTCCAGTTGGAATGTGACAGGAGCACTGGGAACCCTTTCCTGCTCTGTCAGGCTCCATGTCAAGCGAACCGTCATGTGGAGCTCAGCAGGGGATAACGAGGCTCCTTTCCATTCTTGGCGGGACACTCATTGTTCCTCTCTAGTGAGGATGGGTGGGGCGGGAACTTCCTCGGTCACAGAAAGAAGGGGAAAGACCATCTTGTGCTTTCAAAGAGAATGAGAGATTTCCATCAAGATGCCATAGCGGACAAGGTCCTCACCCCGCTTGCAGGGGAGAATATTTTGGTTTATCTTAAGTTGTGGTGGGGTCTTCTCGAGTTACGACGGTGACCCCAGGGACTTGCCCCTGTGGCCTCAGGAGAATCCACTCTCCGTGCGAGTTGCCTGGCGCCTCTGGGGATTACTCCCCAATCGTCTCGGTCCTCAGTCTTTGATTTGTGCTGAACCTCGTGGTGACAGTCAAGGCAGTGCACAGCAGACAGGTTCATCTGCAGTGGACAAGGCATTTGGGGGTCTTGGAGAATGATGGAAGAACCCCAGATGCTCTTCTCGACTTTCCTACTGCGAGCACATGCTTTGGGGATTCCACGGAAGCCCCAGGACACTTTAGACTAAGGAGCAGGAAAAGGGACTATCGTCTAGAGCTTAGCAGGGACAAACTGGGCTCCTCTTGGGTTGCAGCGTGTCCATTTGGGTTCCTCTTGGGTGCGACGCTTGTGGCCGGGTACTACTTGTGTCACAGCAAGGGAGTGAAGGGGTCCTTCGAGGTCCAAGAGGTAAGGGGTAATTTGCCCCGAGACGCCGGATCGGATAAGGTCCTCAACCCACTTGCAAGGGAGAAGCTTCTGGTGTTTTTCGAGTTGCAGCAGGGTTTCTCAACGTACGACGGGGAGCATAGGGATGCACTCCGTGGCCTCAGGAGAGGACAGTCTCTGTGCCAGTTGCCAGTCACCTCAGGAATTCCTCACCAACCGTCTCTGGGTGCCCTGTCTTTGATTTGTGCTGTGGCAAGTGCCTGAGCTTCCCTCGACCGTCCTGACCTAGGTCTTGGGGTTCCTCTCAGGCTCCCGCAGAGGAGACAGGCTTTGTCTCACCTGGACACGTGGAAGGCTACTTGCCTGACCAGTTGCAGGAGCAGGGTCTGGCT
>SJYD01056266.1:0-11891 GCA_006408635.1 Nanger granti | reverse complement strand
GGACAAGGTCCTCACCCCGCTTGCAGGGGAGAATATGTTGGTTTATCTTAAGTTGTGGTGGGGTCTTCTCGAGTTACGACGGTGACCCCAGGGACTCGCCCCTGTGGCCTCAGGAGAATCCACTCTCCGTGCGAGTTGCCTGGCGCCTCTGGGGATTACTCTCCAATGGTCTCGGTGCTCAGTCTTTGATTTGTGCTGAGCCTCGTGGCGACAGTCAAGGCAGTGCAAAGCAGACAGGTTCGTCTGCAGTGGACAAGGCATTTGGGGGTCTTGGAAAATGGTGGAAGAAACCCAGATGCTCTTCTCGACTTTCCTACTGCGAGCACATCCTTTGGGGATTCCACGGAAACCCCAGGACACTTTAGACTAAGGAGCAGGAAAAGGGACTATCTTTTAGAGCTTAGCAGGGACAAACTGGGCTCCTCTTGGGTTGCAGCGTGTCCATTTGGGTTCCTCTTGGGTGCGACGCTTGTGGCCGGGTACTACTTGTGTCACAGCAAGGGAGTGAAGGGGTCCTTCGAGGTCCAAGAGGTAAGCGGTAATTTCCCCTGAGACGCCGGATCGGATAAGGTCCTCAACCCGCTTGCAAAGTAGAAGCTTATGGTGTCTTTCGAGTTGCAGCAGGGTTTCTCAACGTACGACGGGGAGAATAGGGATGCACTCCGTGGCCTCAGGAGAGGACAGTCTCCGTGCCAGTTGCCAGTCACCTCAGGAATTCCTCACCAAACGTCTCTGAGTGCCCTGTCTTCGATTTGTGCTGTGGCAAGTGCCTGAGCTTCCCTCGACCGTCCTGACCTAGGTCTTGGGGTTCCTCTCAGGCTCCCGCAGAGGAGACAGGCTTCGTTTCACCTGGACACGTGGAAGGCTACTTGCCTGACCAGTTGCAGGAGCAGGGTCTGGCTTCATGTCAAGCGGACAGAGGAGTCTGTGGCTTGCTCTTGAGGTCCAAAGTGCTGTCACACGGGTCAGTGTGTCGTGCGTCGAGCCCTGCGGTGACAGTCAAGGCAATGTGGGGCTGTCAAGTTGATCTGCAGTGGACAGGGCATGTGGGGGTCTTGGTGAATGGTGGTCAAACCCCTGATGTTCTTCCCGACACTCCTGTTTTGAGCACCTCCTCTTGGTATTAGAGCGAATCTCCAGGGAACATTTCTCTAAGGCGCAAGAAAAGGGACGATCATCTGTAGCTTAGCAGGGGCCAACAGGGCTCTGTTGAGTCTCAGCGGATCCCTTGTTGTTCCTCTCGAGTTGAGACGGGTAGGGCGGGGAAATTCCTGGGTCACAGCAAGGGGAGGAAATAGCCCTTCGAGGTCCAAGAGGGAAGGAGTGATTTCCCCAGAGATGCCACAGTGAATAAGGACCTCACCCCGCTTGCAATGGAGAAGCTATTGTTATTTTTGCATTACTGCGGGGTTTCTAGAGATACGACGGGAAACCATGGATTCACCCCTGTGACCTCAGGAGAGGCCAGTCTTCTTGCCAGTTGCCATGCACATTTGGGGATTGCTCCCCAGTCATCACCGAGTCCTCAGTCCTCGTCAGGTGCTGAAGCTGGTACTTGAGCTTTCCTCGCCCATGCTGACATAAATCTTGGGGTTCCCATGGAGCCCCCACAGGAAAGTCAGGCCTCGTCTTGCCTGGAGACGTACACTTGCGCTTGCCTCTGCACCTGCAACAGCTGTGAAAGTCTCCCCATCGAGTGGGCACTGGGATCTGTGACTTGACCTAAAAGTACAACACAGGTCTGTCACACGTGCCAGTGTGTCAGGCATCGAGCCCCGGGGTGACAGTCGATCTAGTGCAGGGCAGTCAGGTTTACCTGGAGTGAACGAGGTATTTGGGGGTCTTAGGGAATAGTGCCAAGACCCTGATGCTGCTCCCGACAGTCCTGGTTCGAGTGTCTCCTGTTGGGATGTGAGGTAAGAGCTGGGAACCCTTTCCCGACAAAGCAGGAAAGGGACCCTCATCTGGAGCTCAGCAGGGATACTGGGGCTCCTTTCCATTCCTGGCGGAACCCTCGGTGTTCTGCTCGAGTGAGGACGGGTGACAATAGAAACTTATTGCGTCACAGTAAGAAGGTGAATGACACTCTGAAGGTCCGAGACAGAACAGGTTCTCCCAGGACGCCACAGCAGACGAGGTCCACAACCCGCTTGCAGGGGAGAATCGTTTGGTTTTCTCAAGTTGTGGCGGGGTCCTCTCGAGTTACAACGGGGAACCCAGGGATTCGGCCGGCCGTGTGCACTCAGGATTGAACAGTCCCCGTGCCAGGTGATAGGCGCCTCTGGGGATTCTTCGGTAATCGTCTCGGCGCTCAGTCCTCGACTTACGCTGAGGCCAGAGCCTGAGCTTTCCTCGACCGTCCTGACCTAGGTCTTGGTGGTCCCATGAGGACCCGTAGTGGAGAGAGGTCTTGTCTCTCCTGGACACGTTCAAGTCTACTTGCCTTTCCAGCTGCAGCAGCAGTTTCGGGCTATATGTCGAGCAGACACAGGGATCTGTGGCTTGCCCTCGAGGCCCAAAGTGCTGTAACACGTGCAGGTGTATCGGGCATCGAGCCTCTGGTTGTCATTCAAGGCCTTGCAAGGCAGACAGGTTCATCGGCAGTGGACAAAGCGTTTGGACGTCTTGGAGAATGGTGGCCAAACCCCAGATCCTCCTCCCAACTTTCCTACTACGAGCACTTCCTTTTGGATTGCGACGAAAGCCCCGGACACCTTATATTAAGGAGAAGTAAAAGGGACTATCATCTAGAGCTTAACGGGCAACCTCAGCTCCTCTTGATTCGCAGTGGGTCCACTGGGGTTCCTCTTGGGTGTGACGGCTGTGGCCAGGAACTGCTTGTGTCACAGCAAGGAAGTGAAGGAGCCCTTCGAGGTCCAAGAAGGAAGTGGTGATTTCACACGAGATGCCGGATTGGATAAGGGCCTCACCAGGCTTGCAAGGGAGAAGCTCCTGGTGTTTTTCGAGTTGCAGCTGGGTTTTTCAAGTTACGACGGGGAGTCTTGCCTTTACAGCTGCAGCAGCAGTTTCAGGCTATATGTCGAGCAGACAAAGGGATTTGTGGCTTGCCCTCGAGGCCCAAAATGCTGTAACACGTGCAGGTGTATCGGGCGTCGATCCTCCGGTTGTCAGTCAAGGCCGTGCAAAGCAGACAGGTTCATCGGCAGTGGACAAAGCGTTTGGACGTCTTGGAGAATGGTGGCAGAACCCCAGATCCTCCTCCCAACTTTCCTACTACGAGCACTTCCTTTTGGATTGCGAAGAAAGCCCCAGGACACCTTATATTAAGGAGAAGGAAAAGGGACTATCATCTAGAGCTTAACAGGGGCAACCTCGGCTCCTCTTGATTCGCAGCGGGTCCACTGAGGTTCCTCTTGGGTGTGACGGCTGTGTCCAGGAACTGCTTGTGTCACAGCAAGGAAGTGAAGGAGCCCTTCGAGGTCCAACAAGGAAGTGGTGATTTCACAATAGATGCCGGATTGGATAAGGGCCTCACCAGGCTTGCAAGGGAGAAGCTTCTGGTGTTTTTCGAGTTGCAGCTGGGTTTTTCAAGTTACGACAGGGAGCCCAGAGATGCGACCCTGTAGCCTCAGGAGTGGACAGTCTCCATGCCAGTTGCCAGTCACCTCTGGGAATTCCTCGCCAATCGTCTCTCGGTGCCCTGTCCTCGACTTGTGCTGAGGCCAGTGCCTGAGCTTCCCTCGACGGTCCTGACCTAGGTCTTGGGGATTCCCCTGAGGCTCCCACAGAGGAGACAGGCTTCGTCTCACCTGGACACGTGCACGGCTACTTGCCTGACAAGGTGCAGCAGCAGTGTAAGGCTCCATGTCGAGCGGACAGAGGGATCTGGGGCTAGCTCTCGAGATCCAAGGTGCTGTCACACCTGCCAGAGTGTCGTGCAGCGAGCCTCGGGTTGATAGGAAAGGCAGGGTGGGGCTGTGAAGTTCATCTGCAGTGGACAAGGCATTTGGGCGTCTTGGTGAATTGTGGCCGAACTCCTGATGCTCCCCCCAACTTTCCTGTTAGGAGCACCTCCTCTTGGTATTCGAGCAAAACTCCAGGGAACGTTTCCCTAACGGGCAGGAAAGGGGACGATCATCGGGAGCTTAGCAGGGGCAAACAGGGCTCCGTTGAGTCGCAGCGGATCCCTTGTTGTTCCTCTCGAGTTGAAACCGGTAGGGTGGGGAAATTCCTGGGTCCTAGCAAGGAGGTGAAAGCGCCCTTCGAAGTCTAAGATGGAAGGACTGATATCCCCAGAGATGTCCCAGTGCATAAGGACCTCACCCCACTTGCAAGGGAGAAGCTTCTAGTATTTCTCAAGTTGTGGCGGGGTTTCTCGAGTTACGACGGGGAGCCCATAGACCCGCCCCTGTGGCATCAGCGGAGGCTATATTTCTTGCCAGTTATCATGAGCCTGGAAGGACTGATATCCCCAGAGATGTCCCAGTGCATAAGGACCTCACCCCACTTGCAAGGGAGAAGCTTCTAGTATTTCTCAAGTTGTGGCGGGGTTTCTCGAGTTACGACGGGGAGCCCATAGACCCGCCCCTGTGGCATCAGCGGAGGCTATATTTCTTGCCAGTTATCATGAGCCTTTGAGGATTCCTCCCCAGTCATCGCCGGGTCCTCAGTCCTGGTCTACCGCTGAAGCTGGTACCTGAGCTTACCTCGCCGATGCTGACATAAATCTTGGCATTCCCATGGAGCCTCCACGGGAAGTATGGCCTCGTCTTCTGTGGAGACGTACACTTGCTCTTGCCTCTGTATTGCAGCAGCTGTGAAAGGCTCACCGTCGAGTGGACACAGGGATCTGTGACTTGACCTCGAGGTACCATCCGAGTCTGTCACACGTGCCAGTGGGTCAGGCATCGAGCCTCGGGGTGACAGTCGAGCCAATGCTGGGAAGTCAGGTTCATCAGGAGTGAACGAAGTTTTTGAGTGTCTTGGGGAATGGTGGCAAGACCCCTAATGCTGCTCCCGACCGTCCTGGTTCGAGTGTCTCATGTTGGGATGTGAGGAAAATGCTGGGAATCCTTTCACTACAGAGTAGGAAAGGGACACTCATCTGGAGCTCAACAGAGATACTAGCGCTCCTGTCCATTCATGGCGGGACCCTCGGTTTTCCCCTCGAGTGAGGACAGGAAACACGAGAAATTTCTTAGGTCAGAGCAAGGAGGTGAACGACACTTTGGAGGTCCAAGAGAGAAGAGGTTCTTTTCCCCGAGATGCCACAGCAGACGAGGTCCTCACCCGCTTGCAGGGGAGAAACTTGTTTTTTCTCAAGTTGTGGCGGGGTCCTCACACAGGGATTCGCCCCTGTGCACTCAGNGGACCCTCGGTGTTCCCCTTGAGTGAGGACAGGGAATGCGAGAAATTTCTTGGGTCAGAGCAAGGAGGTGAACGACACTTTGGAGGTCCAAGAGAGAAGAGGTTCTTTCCCCCGAGATGCCACAGCAGACGAGGTTCTCACCTCGCTTGCAGGGGAGAAACTTGTTTTTTCTCAAGTTGTGGCGGAGTCCTCACACAGGGATTCGCCCCTGTGCATTCAGGTTTGGACCATCTCCGTGCCAGTTGCGAGGCGCCTCTGGGGATTATTCCTTAATCATCTCGGTACTCACTCCTCGACTTTTGCTGAGGCGGGAGCCTGAGCTTTCCTCGAACGTCCTGACCTAGATCTTGGTATACACCTGAGGGCCCCATATAGCAGAAGGACCTCGTCTCACCTGGACACATGCATAGCTACTTGCCTGACGAGCTGCATCAGCAGTGTCAGTCTCCCTGTCGAACGGACGCAGGGATCTGTGGCTTGACCTCGTGGCCCAAAGTGCTGTCACACGTGCAGGTGTTTCGGGGGTCGAACCTCCAGATGACAGTCAAGGCAGAGCAGGGCAGACAGGTTCATCTGCAGTGGACAAGGCATTTGGGGGTCTTGGAGAATGGTGGCCGAACCCCAGATGCTCCTCCCGACTTTCCTACCGCGAGCACTTCCTTTTCAGATGCGACGGTAGCCCCAGGACACCTTAGACTAAGGGGTAGGAAAATGGAATATCATCTAGAGATTAGCAGGGGAAACTGGGCTCCTCTTGATTCGCAGAGGGTCCATTGGGATTCTCCATGGGTGCAACGGTTGTGGCCAGGAACTCCTTGTGTCACAGCAAGGGAGTGAAGGAGCCCTTCGAGGTCCAAGAGGGAAGGGGTGGTTTTCCACGAGACNCCAGATGCTCCTCCCGACTTTCCTACCGCGAGCACTTCCTTTTAGGATGCCACGGTAGCCCCAGGACACCTTAGACTAAGGGGTAGGAAAATGGGATATCATCTAGAGATCAGCAGGGGCAAACTGGGCTCCTCTTGATTCGCAGAGGGTCCATTGGGATTCTCCATGGGTGCAACGGTTGTGGCCAGGAACTCCTTGTGTTACAGCAAGGGAGTGAAGGAGCCCTTCGAGGTCCAAGAGGGAAGGGGTGGTTTTCCACGAGACACCGGATCGGATAAGGGCCTCAACCCGCTTGCAAGGGAGAAGCTCCTGATGTTTCTCGAGTTGGGGGCGGGGTTTCTCGAGTTACAATGGGCAGCCCAGGGACGCACCCCTGTGGCCTCAGGGGAGGACATTCTCCATGCCAGTTGCCAGTCACCTCTGGGGATTCCTATCCAATCATCTCTGGGTGCAATGTCCTTGAATTGTGCTGAGGCCAGTGCCTGAGCTTCCCTCTACCGTCCTGACCTAGGTCTTGGGGTTACACTGAGGCATCAACAGAGGAAACAGGCTTTGTCTCACCTGGACACGTGCTCTGGAACTCCTTGTGTCACAGCAAGGGAGTGAAGGAGCCCTTCGAGGTCCAAGAGGGAAGGGGTGGTTTTCCACGAGACGCTGGATCGGATAAGAGCCTCACCCCGCTTACAAGAAAGAAGCTCCTGATATTTCTCGAGTTGGGGGCGGGCTTCTTGAGTTACAATGGGCAGCCCAGGGACGCACCCCTGTGGCCTCAGGAGAGGACATTATCCATACCAGTTGCCAGTCACCTCTGGGGATTCCTATCCAATCATCTCTGGGTGCCATGTCCTTGAATTGTGCTGAGGCCAGTTCCTGAGCTTCCCTCGACCGTCCTGACCTAGATCTTGGGGTTACACTGAGGCATCAACAGAGGAAACACGCTTCGTCTCACCTGGACACGTGCTCCACTACTTGCCTGACCAGATGCAGCAGCAGTGTCAGGCTCCATGTCGAGAGGACAGAGTGATCTGTGGCTTGCTCTCGAGGTCCAAAGTGCTGTAACACCTGTGAGTGTGCCATGCTTCGAGCCTCGGGGTGGCAGTCAAGGCAGTTCCAGGCTGTTAAGTTCATCTGCAGTGGACAAGGCATTTGGGGATCTTGGTGAATGGTGGCAGAACCCCTGATGCTCCTCCCGACTTTTCTGTTGCCAGCACCTCCTCTTGAGGTCCAAAGTGCTGTAACACCTGTGAGTGTGCCATGCTTCGAGCCTCGGGGTGGCAGTCAAGGCAGTTCCAGGCAGTTAAGTTCATCTGCAGTGGACAAGGCATTTGGGGATCTTGGTGAATGGTGGCAGAACCCCTGATGCTCCTCCCGACTTTTCTGTTGCGAGCACCTCCTCTTGGTATTCGAGCGAATCTCCAGGGAACCTTTCCCTAAGGGGCAGGAAAAGGGACGATCATCTGGAGCTTATCAGGTACAAACAGGGCTCTGTTGAGATGCATCGAATTCCATATTGTTCCTCTCGAGTTGAGACCGGTAGTGCGAGGAAATTCCTGGGTCACATCAAGGGAGGGGGGGAAGAGCACTTCTTCGACCAAGAGGGAAGAGGTGATTTCCCCAGGGATGCCACAGTGGATAAGGGCCTCACCCCGCCTGCAAGGGAGAAGCTTCTGGTATTTCTCATGTTGTGGCGGGGTTTCTCGAGTTATGACACGGAGCCCATGGACCCGCCCCTGTGGCCTCAGGAGAGGCCAGTCTTCTTGCAAGTTGCCATGTGCCTTTGGGGATTCCTCGCCAATCATCACCGAGTCCTCAGTACACGTCTGGTGCTGAAGCTGGTACCTGAGCTTTCTTCGCCTCTGTTGACATAAATCTTGGGGACCCCATGGAGCCCCCACAGGAAACCAGGCCTCGTCCTGCCAGGAGACATACACTTGTGCTTGCTTCTGCAGCTGCAGCAGCTAAAGAGGTGATTTCCCCAGGGATGCCACAGTGGATAAGGGCCTCACCCCGCCTGCACGGGAGAAGCTTCTGGTATTTCTCATGTTGCTGCGGGGTTTCTCGAGTTACGCGGCGGAGCCCATGGACCCGCCCCTGTGGCCTCAGGAGAGGCCAGTCTTCTTGCCAGTTGCCATGTGCATTTGGGGATTCCTCTCCAATCATCGCCGAGTCCTCAATACACGTCTGGTGCTGAAGCTGGTACCTGAGTTTTCCTCGCCTCTGTTGACATAAATCTTGGGGATCCCATGGAGCCCGCACAGGAAATCAGGCCTCTTCCTGCCAGGAGACATACACTTGCACTTGCCTCTGCAGCTGCAGCAGCTGTGAAAGGCTCCCCGTCGAGTGGACACAGGGATCTGTGTCTTGACCTCGAGGTACCACCCAGGACTGTCACACGTGCCAGTGTGTCAGGCTTCGAGCCTCATCAGGCCTCTTCCTGCCAGGAGACATACACTTGCACTTGCCTCTGCAGCTGCAGCAGCTGTGAAAGGCTCCCCGTCGAGTGGACACAGGGATCTGTGTCTTGACCTCGAGGTACCACCCAGGACTGTCACACGTGCCAGTGTGTCAGGCTTCGAGCCTCTGGGTGACAGTCTACGGAGTGCAGGGCCGTGAGGTTCATCTGGAGTGATCGAGGTATTTGCGGGTCTTGGGGAATGGTGGCAAGAACCCTGATGCTCCTGCCCCAGGGAACATTTCCTTAAGGGGCAGGAAAAGCGCCAATAACCTAGAGCTTAGCAGGGGAAAACAGGGGTCTGTTGAGTAGCAGCGGATCCCTTGTTGTTCCTCTCGAGTTGAGACGGATGGGGCTGGGATTTTCGTGGGTCACAGCAATAAGGAGAATGACTCTTTTGAGGTCCAAGTCAGAAGGGGTGATTTCTCCCAAGACGCCAGATTGGACAAGGTCCTCTCCCCGCTTGCATGGGAGAATCTTTTGGTTCTTCCCAATTTGTGTTGAGTTCCTCTCTAGTTACGACGAGGACCCCAGGAACTTGCCCCTGTGGCCTCAGGAGAGGCCAGTCTCCTTGCATGTTGCCAGGCACCTCTGGCGATTCCTCAACAATCATCTCAGTGTATTCGTGGGTCACAGCAATAAGGAGAATGACTCTTTTGAGGTCCAAGTGAGAAGGGGTGATTTCTCCCAAGACGCCAGATAGGACAAGGTCCTCTCCCCGCTTGCATGGGAGATACTTTTGGTTCTTCCCAAGTTGTGTTGAGTTCCTCTCTAGTTACAACGAGGACCCCAGGAACTTGCCCCTGTGACCTCAGGAGAGGCCAGTCTTCGTGCATGTTGCCAGGCACCTCTGGCGATTCCTCAACAATCATCTCAGTGTGCTAAGTCTTCGACTTGTGCTGAGGAAGCAGCCTGAGCTTTCGTCGACCATCCTCATCAAGGCCTTGGGGTATCCCTGTGGCCCCCACAGAGGAGACCGGCCTTGTCTCGCCTGGACACGTGCACGTCTACTTGCCTGACCAGCTGCAGCAGCAGTGTCAGGCTCTGTGTCTAGCGGACACAGGGATCTCTGGCTTGACCTCGAGGTCCAATGTGCTGTCACTGATTCCAGTGTGTCGGGGGCGCGAGCCTCGCCGTGACAGTCAAGGCAGTGCAGGGGCAGTCAGGTTCAGCTGCAGTGGACAAAGGATTTGGTGGTCTTGGGGAATGATGGCCCAAACCCTGATGCTCCTCCCGTCTTTCCTGGTGTGAGCACCTCCTATTGGGATTCGAGGGAAGCCCCAGGAAACCTTTCCCTAAGGAACAGGAAAAGGGTCCATCATCTGTAGTTTAGAAGGGGCAAACGAGGCTCATCTTGAGTCACATTGGGTCCTTGAGGTTCCTCTCTAGTTGAGATGGGGGGTGGGGGGGTTTGGAACTTCTTGGGTCACTGAAAGGGGGTGAAAAAGACCTTCGAGGTCCAGGAGGGAAGGAGTGAGTTCCAAGATGCCGCAGCGGATAAGGGCTTCAAGCCGCTTGAAAGGGAGAAGCTTCTGGTTTTTCTCGAGTTAGGGCAGAGTTTCTCGAGTTACAATGGGGAGCCCATGGGCCCGCCCCTGTGGCCCCAGGAGAGGCGAGTGACTGTGCACTTTGCCATGCGCCTTTGGGGATGCCTCCCTAGTCATCGATGGGTCCTCAGTCCTCCTCAGGTGCTGAAGTCGGTACATGAGCTTTCCTCGCTCATGCTAAACTAAATCTTGGAGTACCCATGGGGCCCCCACAGGGGAGTCAGGCCTCGTTTCGTTAGGAGATGTGCACTGCCGCTTGTCTCTGCAGCTGCAGCAGCAGTGTAAGGCTCCCCGTCGAATGAACACAGGGATCTGTGACTTGACCTCGGGGAACTACCCAGGGCTGTCACTCGTGCCAGTGTGTCAGGCTTCGAGCCTCGGGGTGACAGTCAGCACATTCCAGGGAAGTCAGGTTCATCTGGAGTGAATGAGGTATTTCGTGGTCTTTGGAATTTTGGCAAGACCCCTGATGCTCCTCCCAACTCGCCTGGATCGAGTGTCTTTTGATGGGATGTGAGCAGAGAACTGGGAACCCGTTCCTGACAGAGCAGGAAAGGGACCATCATCTGGAGCTCATCAGGGGATAACGGGGCTCCATTTTGATCTTGGCAGGACCCTTGAGGTTCCTCTNTGTCTCTTGTTGGGACGTGAGCAGAGAACTGGGAACCCGTTCCTGACAGAGCAGGAAAGGGATCATCATCTGGAGCTCATCAGGGGATAACGGGGCTCCATTTTGATCTTGGCCGGACCCTTGAGGTTCCTCTCGAGTGGGGACGGGTGGGGCGGAAAATCTTCTTGGGTCACAGTAAGAAGGTGAACGACATTTTGGAGGTCAAAGAGAGAAGAGGTTCTTTCTCCTGAGACGCCACAGCAGACGAGGTGCTCACCACGCTTGCAGGGGAGAATCTTTTGGTTTCCTTCAAGTTGTGACGGGATCCTCTCGAGTTACAACGGGGAACCCAGGGACTCGCCCCTCTGCACTCAGGATTGGACAGTCTCCGGACCAGTTGCCAGGCGCCTCTGGGGGTACTTCCCTCATCGTCTCGATGTTCAGTCCTCGACTTTTGCTGAGGCTGGAGTCTGAGCTTTCCTCGACCGTCCTGACCTAGGTCTTGGCGTACCCCTGAGGGCCCCACATAGGAGACAGAACTCGTCCCGCCTTTACACGTGCACCGCTACTTGCCAGACCAGCTGCAGCAGCAGTGTCAGGCTCCATGTCGAGCAAACACAGAGATCTGTGGCTTGCCCTTGAGGCCAAATGAGCTGTCACACGTGCAGGTGTTTCGGGCGTCGAGCCTCTGGATGACAGTAAAGGCAGTGCAGGGCAGACATGTTCATCTGCAGTGGACACGGCATTTTGGGGTCTTGAAGAATGGTGGCCGATCCCCAGATGCTCCTCCCGACTTTCCTACTGCGAGCACTTCCTTTTGGGATGCAATGGAAGCCCCCGGACACCTTAGAGTAAGGAGCAGGAAAAGGGACTATCATCTTGATTCGCAGTGGGTCCAATGGTGTTCCTCTTCGGTGCGACAATTGTCGCTGGGAACTCCTTGTTTCACAGCAAGGGAGTAAAGGAGACCTTCGAGGTCCAAGAGGGAAACGGTGATTTCCCACGAGATGCAGGATCAGGTAAGGGCCTCACCCTGCTTGCAAGGGAGAAGCTTCACGTGTTTCTTTA
>SJYD01056264.1:0-25825 GCA_006408635.1 Nanger granti | reverse complement strand
GTTGCAGGGGAGAATCTCTTGGTTTTCTCAAGTTGAGGCGGGGTCCTCTCGAATTACAACGGTGAACCCAGGGACTCGTGCCTGTGCACTCACGTTTGGACAGTCTCCGTGCCATTTGCCAGGTGCCTCTGGGGATACTTTCCTAAGCGTCACGGTGTTCAGCCCTCGACTTTTGCTGAGGTCTGAGCCTAGGCTTTACTTGACCATCCTGATGTAGGTCTTGGTGTACCCGTGAAGGCCCAACAGAGGACACAGGCCTCATCTCGCCTTGACAGGTGCAGGGCTACTTACCTGACTAACTGCAGCAGCAGTGTCAGGCTCCATGTCAAACGGACACAGGAATTTGTGGCTTCCCTCGAGGCTCAAAGTGCTGTCACACGTGCAGCTGTTTCGGGCGTGGAGCCTCGGGGTGACAGTTAAGGCAGTGCAGATCAGACAGGTTCATCTGCAGTGGGAAAGGCATTTGGGGTCTTGGAGAATGGTGGCCGAAAGCAGTGTCAGGCTCCATGTCAAACGGACACAGGAATTTGTGGCTTCCCTCGAGGCTCAAAGTGCTGTCACACGTGCAGCTGTTTCGGGCGTGGAGCCTCGGGGTGACAGTTAAGGCAGTGCAGATCAGACAGGTTCATCTGCAGTGGGAAAGGCATTTGGGGTCTTGGAGAATGGTGGCCGAAAAGCAGATACTCCTCCCATCTTTCCTCCTGTGAGCACCTCCATTTGGGATGTGATGGAAGCCCCAGGAAACCTTATATTAAGGAGCAGGAAAAGGGACTATCATCTAGAGCTTAGCAGAGGAAAACTGGGCTCCTCTTGAATCGCAGCGGGTTCTCTGGTGTTCCTCTTGGGTGTTACGGCTGTGGCCGGAACTCCTTGTGTCACAGCATGGGAATGAATGAGCCCTTCGTGTTCCTAGCGGGAAATGGTAAATTCCCACGTGACGCCGGACCAAATAAGGCCCTCACCTCGCTTGCAAGGGAGAAGCTTCTGGTGTTTATCAAGTTGTGGTGGGGTTTATCAAGTTGCGACGGGGAGCCCAGGGACGTGCCCTTGTGGCCTCAGGAGAAGACAGTCTCCGTGCCAGTTGACAGTCACCTTTGAGGATTCCTCTCAAATCGTTTCGGGGTGTCCTGTCCTAGACTTGTGCTGAGACCAGTGCCTGAGCTTCCCTGGACTGTCCTCACCTAGTTCTTGGGGGTTCCCCTGAGGATCCCACAGAGGAGACAGGCTTCGTCTCACCTTGTCACGTGCACGGCTACCTGCCTGAACAGCTGCAGCAGCAGTGTCAGGATCCATGTCGAGCAAACAGAGGGATCTCTGGATTGCTCTTGAGGTCAAATACACCACCGCGGACAAGGTACTCAACCTGCTTGCAGGAGAGAATCTTTTGGTTTTTCTCAAGTTGTGGGGGGGACCACTTGAATTAGGACAGGGACCCTAGGGACAGGCCCCTGGGCCTCAGAATTGGACAGTCTCCGTGCCATTTGCCAGGCGCCTCTGCAGATTCTTCCCTAACCGTCTCGGAGCTCAGTCCTCGACTTGTGCTGAGGCCGAAGCCTGAGCTTTCCTACACCTTCCTGACCTAGGACTTGAGGTACCCCTGAGGCCCCCACAGAGGAGACAGGCCTCGTCTCGCCTGGACACGTGCACGGCTACTTTCCTGAACAGCTGCAGCAGCAGTGTCAGGATCCATGTCGAGCAAACAGAGGGATAGCTGGATTGCTCTTGAGGTAAAAAGTGCTGTCAAAAGTGCCAGTGTGTCGTGCATAGATCCTCGGAGTGACAGTTAATGTAGTGCGGGGCTGTCAAGTTCATCTGCAGTGGACAATGCATTTGGGGATATTGGTGAATGGTGGCCGAACCCCTGATACTCCTCCTGTCTTTCTGTTGCGAGCACCTCCTCTTGGTATTCCAGCCAAGCTTCAGGGAACCTTTCC
This sequence comes from Nanger granti, assembly GCA_006408635.1. Classification (NCBI taxonomy): domain Eukaryota; kingdom Metazoa; phylum Chordata; class Mammalia; order Artiodactyla; family Bovidae; genus Nanger; species Nanger granti. Next base: position 23,891 of record SJYD01056264.1, on the reverse strand, counting down.
CTAAGGGGTAGGAAAGGGGGCGATCATCTGGGGCTTAGCAGGGGCCAGAGGGATCTGCTGAGTAGCAGTGGATCCCTTTCGTTCCTCTCGAATTGAGATGGGCAGGGCAGGGAATTTCCTGGGTCACTCCAAGGGGGTGAAAAAGCCTTCGAGGTCCAAAAGGGAAGGAGTGATTTCCCCAGAGATGCCGCTGTGAATAAGAGCCTCAGCCCGCTTACAAGGAAGAAGCATCTGGTATTTCTCGAGTTGCGGCGAGTTTTCTCAAGTTACGATGGGGAGCCCCTGGACACGCCCCTGTGGCCTAAGGAGAGGCCAGTCTTATTGTCAGTTGCCATGCGCCTTTGGGGATTCCTCCCCAGTCATCGCCGAGTCCTCAGTCCTCGTCTGGTGCTGAAGCTGGAAACTGAGCTTTCCTCACCCATGCTGACATNAGAATCTTTTGGTTTTTCACAAGTTGTGAAGGGGTTCACTAGTGTTCAACGGGGAACCCAGTGACTCTCCCCGGTGCACTCTGGATTGGACAGTCTCTGTGCCAGTGGCCAGGCGCCTGTGGAGATTCTTCACTAATCGTCTCGGTGCTCCCTCCTCGACATTTGCTGAGGCCGGGGCCTGAGATATCCTCGACTGTCGTGACCTAGGTCTTGGTGTACCCTTGAGGGCCCCATATAGAAAACAGGACTCGTCCCGCCAGGACAGGTGCATGGCTGAGTGCCTGTCCAGCTGCAGCAGCAGTGTCAGGCTCCATGTCAAGCGGACACAGGGATCTGTGGCTTGCTCTAGAGGCCCAAAGTGCTGTCACACATGCAGGTGTTTCGGGCGTTGAGCCTCCGGTTGACAGTCAAGGCAGTGCAGGGCAGACAGGTTCATCTGCAGTGGACACGACATTTGGGGGTCTGGGAGAATGGTTGCTGATTCCCAGATGCTCCTCCCGAATTTCCTACTGTCAGCAATTCCTTTTGGGATGAGATGGTAGCCCCAGGAACCTTAGACTAAGGAGCAGGAAAAGGAACTATCATCTAGACCTTAGCATGGGCAAACTGGGCTCCTCTTGAGTCGCAGCGGATCCCTTGTTGTTCCTCTCGAGGTGAGACTGGTAGGGAGGGGAAATTCCTGGGACACAGCGAGGGGGTGAAACAGCCCTTCGAGATCCAAGAGGCAAAGATTGATTTTCCCAGAGATACTGCAGTGGATAAGGGCCTCATCCCGCTTGCAAGGGAGAAGCATCTGGTATTTTTCTAGTTACACTTTGAGACCACTAGGGTGGGGAAATTCCTGGGTCACAGCGAGGGGGTGAAACAGCCCTTTGAGTTCCAAGAGGCAAAGATTTATTTTCCCAGAGATGCTGCAGTGGATAAGGGCCTCATCCCGCTTGCAAGGGAGAAGCATCTGGTATTTTTCTAGTTGCACCGTGGATTCCAGAGATAAGTCAGGCAGCCCCTGGACCTAACCCTGTGTCTTCAGGAGAAGCCAGTATTCTTGCCAGTTGCCATGCGCCTTTGCAGATTCCTCCCCAGTCATCGCCGTTTCCTCAGTCCCCGTCTGGTACTGAATCTGGACCTGAGCTGTCCTCGCCCATGCTGATATAAATCTTGGGGTTCCCATGGAGACCACACAGTAAAGTCAGGCCTCGTCTTGCCTGGAGACGTACACTTGTGCTTGCTTCTGCAGCTGCAGCAGCTGTGAAAGATTCCCTGTCTAGTGGACACAGGGATCTGTGACTTGACCTCGAGGTACCACTCAGTTCTGTCACAGTGCCAGTGTGTCAGGCTTCAAGCCTCGGGGTGACAGTCGACCCAGTTCAAGGCAGTCATGTTCATCTGGCGTGAACGAGGTATTTGGGTGTCTTGGGGAATGCTGGCAAGATTCCTGATGCAGCTCCCGACAGACCTGGTTCGAGTGTCTCCTGTTGGGTTGTGAGGGAAGTGCTGGGAAACAATTCCCGACAGAGCAGGAAAGGACCCCTCATCTGGAGCTCTTCAGGGATACTGAGGCTCCTTTACATTTATGGCGGGACCCTCGGTGTTCCCCTCGAGTGACGACGGGTGGCGCAAGAAACTTCTTGGGTCACAGCAAGAAGATGAAGGACACTTTGGAGGTCAAGAGAGTAGAGGTTCTTTTCCCGGAGACTCCACAGCAGACGAGGTCCTCACCACAGTTGCAGGGGAGAATCTCTTGGTTTTCTCAAGTTGAGGCGGGGTCCTCTCGAATTACAAAGGTGAACCCAGGGACTCGTCCCTGTGCACTCACGTTTGGACAATCTCCGTGCCATTTGCCAGGTGCCTCTGGGGATACTTTCCTAATCGTCTCGGTGTTCAGCCCTCGACTTTTGCTGAGGCCTGAGCCTAGGCTTTACTCTACCATCCTGACGTAGGTCTTGGTGTACCCATGAAGGCCCGACAGAGGACATAGGCCTCATCTCGCCTGGACAGGTGCAGGGCTACTTACCTGACTAGCTGCAGCAGCAGTGTCAGGCTCCATGTCAAGCGGACACAGGAATTTGTGGCTTCCCTCGAGGCTCAAAGTGCTGTCACATGTACAGCTGTTTTGGGCTTGGAGCCTCGGGGAGACAGTTAAGGCAGTGCAGATCAGACAGGTTCATCTGCAGTGGGAAAGGCATTTGGGGTCTTGGAGAATGGTGGCCGAAAAGCAGATACTCCTCCCATCTTTCCTCCTGTGAGCACCTCCATTTGGGATGCGATGGAAGCCCCAGGAAACCTTATATTAAGGAGCAGGAAAAGGGACTATCATCTAGAGCTTAGCAGAGGAAAACTGGGCTCCTCTTGAATCGCAGCGGGTTCACTGGTGTTCCTCTTGGGTGTGACGGCTGTGGCTGGAACTCCTTGTGTCACAGCATGGGAATGAATGAGCCCTTCGTGTTCCTAGCGGGAAATGGTGAATTCCCACGTGACGCCGGACTAGATAAGGCCCTCACCTCGCTTGCAAGGGAGAAGCTTCTGGTGTTTATCAAGTTGGGGTGGGGTTTCTCAAGTTGCAACGGGGAGCCCAAGGACGTGCCCCTGTGGCCTCAGGAGAAGACAGTCTCCGTGCCAGTTGACAGTCACCTTTGGGGATTCCTCTAAAATCGTTTCTGGATGCCCTGTCCTAGACTTGTGCTGAGACCAGTGCCTGAGCTTCCCCAGACCGTCCTGACCTAGCTCTTCGGGGTTCCCCTGAGGATTCCACAGAGGAGACAGGCTTCGTCTCACCTGGTCACGTGCACGGCTACTTTCCTGAACAGCTGCAGCAGCAGTGTCAGGATCCATGTCGAGCAAACAGAGGGATAGCTGGATTGCTCTTGAGGTAAAAAGTGCTGTCAAAAGTGCCAGTGTGTCGTGCATAGATCCTCGGAGTGACAGTTAATGTAGTGCGGGGCTGTCAAGTTCATCTGCAGTGGACAATGCATTTGGGGATATTGGTGAATGGTGGCCGAACCCCTGATACTCCTCCTGTCTTTCTGTTGCGAGCACCTCCTCTTGGTATTCCAGCCAAGCTTCAGGGAACCTTTCCCTAAGGGGTAGGAAAGGGGGCGATCATCTGGGGCTTAGCAGGGGCCAGAGGGATCTGCTGAGTAGCAGTGGATCCCTTTCGTTCCTCTCGAATTGAGATGGGCAGGGCGGGGAATTTCCTGGGTCACTGCAAGGGGGTGTAAAAGCCTTCGAGGTCTAAAAGGGAAGGAGTGATTTCCCCAGAGATGCCGCTGTGGATAAGATCCTCAGCCCTCTTGCAAGGAAGAAGCATCTGGTATTTCTCGAGTTCCGGCGAGTTTTCTCAAGTTACGATGGGGAGCCCCTGGACACGCCCCTGTGGCCTAAGGAGAGGCCAGTCTTATTGTCAGTTGCCATGCGCCTTTGGGGATTCCTACCCAGTCATCGCCGAGTCCTCAGTCCTCGTCTGGTGCTGAAGCTGGAAACTGAGCTTTCCTCACCCATGCTGACATAAATCTTGGGGTTCCCATGGAGGCCCCACAGTAAAGTCAGGCCTCTTCATGCCTGGCGACGTACCCTTGAGGTTCCCTCTCTAGCTTCAGCAGCTGTGAAATGATTCCCGTCAAATGGAAACAGTGAACTGTGACTTGACTTCAAGGTACCACCCAGTCTGTCACACGTGCCAATGTGTCAGGCTTCGAGCCTCGATGTGACAGTTGACCCAGTGCAGGGCAGTCAGGTTCATCTGGAGTGAACGAGGTATTTGGGTGTCTTGGGGAATGGGGGCAAGATCCCCGATGCTGCTCCCGACATTCCTGGTTCGAGTGTCTCCTGTTGAGATGTGAAGGAAGTGCTGAGAAACTGTTCCCGACAGAGCAGGAAAGAGACCCTGTACTGGAGCTCAGCAGGAATACTGTGGCTCCTTTACATTCATGGTGAGACCGTTGGTGTTCCCCTTGAGTGAGGACGGGCGGCGAGGAAACTTCTTGTGTCACAGCGAGAAGGTGATCTACACTCTGAAGCTCCAAGAGAGAAGAGGTTCTTTCCCCCGATACAACACAACAGACGAGGTCCTTCCCCACTTGCATGGGAGAATCTTTTGGTTTTTCACAAGTTGTGGAGGGGTTCATTAGTGTTTCAACGGGGAACCCAGGGACTCTACCCTGTGCACTCTGGATTGGACAGTCTCCGTGCCAGTTGCCAGGAGCCTGTGGAGATTCTTCCCTAATCGTCTCGGTGCTCCGTCCTCGACTTTTGCTGAGGCCGGAGCCTGAGATGTCCTCCACCGTCCTGAACTAGGTCTTGGTGTACCCTTGAGTGCCCCATATAGAAGACAGGCCTCGTCCCGTCTGGACACGTGCATGGCTACTTGCCTGACCAGGTGCAGCAGCAGTGTCAGGCTCCATGTCGAGCTAACACAGGGATCTGTGGCTTGCCCTAGAGCCCCAAAGTGCTGTTACACGTGCAGGTATTTCGGGCGTCGAGCCTCCGGTTGACAGTGAAGGTATTTCAGGGCAAAGAGGTTCATCTGCAGTGGACACGGCATTTGGGGGTCTTGGAGAATGGTGGCTGATCCCCAGATGCTCCTCCCGACTTTCCTACTGCGAGTACTTCCTTTTGGGATAAGATGACAGCCTCAGGAACCTTAGACTAAGGAGCAAAACAAGGTACTATCATCTAGAGCTTAGCAGGGTTAAACTGGGCTCCTCTTGAGTCGAAGCGGGTCCATTGGTGTTCCTCTTCAGTGCGACGGTTGTGGTCGGGAACACCTTGTGTCACAGCAAGGGAGTAAAGGAGACCTTCGAGATCCAAGAGGGAAGGGAAGATTTCCCATGAAATGCCGGATCGAGTAAGGATCTCATCCCGCTTGCAAGGGAGAAACTGCCCTTGTTTTCGAATTGTGGCGGGGTTTCTCGAGTTACGATGGGGAGCCCATGGACACGCCCCTCTGACCTCAGGAGAGGACAGTCTCCGTGCGAGTTTTTGACAGTGAAAGCATTGCAGGGCAAATAGGTTCATCTGTAGTGGACTCGGCATTTGGGGGTCTTGGAGAATGGTGGCCGATACCCAGATGCTCCTCCCTACTTTCCTACTGCGAGTACTTCCTTTTGGGATAAGATGACAGCCTCAGGAACCTTAGACTAAGGAGCAAAAAAAGGTACTTTCATCTAGAGCTTAGCAGGGTTAAACTGGGCTCCTCTTGAGTCAAAGCGGGTCCATTGGTTTTCCTCTTCGGTGCGACGGTTGTGGTCGAGAACTCCTTGTGTCACAGCTAGGGAGTAAAGGAGACCTTCGAGGTCCAAGAGGAAAGGGATGATTTCCCATGAGATGCCGGATCGAGTAAGGGCCTCATCCCGCTTGTAAGGGAGAAACTGCCCTTGTTTTCGAATTGGGGCGGGGTTTCTCGAGTTACGATGGGGAGTCCATGGACACGCCCCTCTGACCTCAGGAGAGGACAGTCTCCATGCGAGTTGCCAGTCACCTCTGGAGATGCCTGTCCAATAGTCTCTGGATGCCCTATCCTCAACTTGTGCTGAGGCCAGTGCCTGAGCTTCCCTCGACAGTCTTGACCTAGGTCTTGGAGTTCCCCTGAGGCTTCCACAAAGACAGGCTTGGGCTCACTTGGACACGTGCACGGCTACTTGCCTGACCAGCTGCAGCAGCAGTGTCAGGCTCCATGTCGAGCTGACAGAGGGATCTGTGGCTTGCTCTCAAGGTACAAAGTACTGTCACACGTGCCAGTGTGTCGTATCTTGAGCCAAAGGTTGATCGCGGTGACAGTCAAGGCAGTGCGGGGCTGTCAAGTTCATCTGCAGTGAACAAGGCATTTGTTTGTTTTGGTGAATGGTGGCGGAATCTTTCATGCTCCTCCCAACTTTCCCGTTGTGAGCCCTTCCTCTTGATATTCGAGCGAAGCTCTAGGGAATCTTTCTCAAAGAGGCAGGAAATGTGACGATCATCTGAAGCTTAGCAAGGGTAAACAGGGCTCCGTTGAGTCTTTTGGTGAATGGTGGCGGAATCTTTCATGCTCCTCCCAACTTTCCCGTTGTGAGCCCTTCCTCTTGATATTCGAGCGAAGCTCTAGGGAATCTTTCTCAAAGAGGCAGGAAATGTGACGATCATCTGAAGCTTAGCAAGGGTAAACAGGGCTCCGTTGAGTCGCAGCGGATCAATTGTTGTTCCTCTCGCTGTGAGACCAGTAGGGTGGGGAAATTCCTGGGTCACAGCAAGGGGGTGAAACAGCTCTTCGAGGTCCAAGATCAAAAGAGTGATTTTCCCAGAGATGCCTCAGTGGATAAGGGCCTCACCCCGCTTGCAAGGGAGAAGCTTCTGGTATTTTTCTAGTTGCACCGTGGATTCTAGAGTTAAGTCGGGCAGCCCCTGGACCTGCCCCTGTGGCTTCAGGAGAAGCCAGTATTCTTGCCAGTTGCCATGAGCCTTTGGGGATTCCTCCTCAGTCATCGCCGTTTCCTCAGTCCCCGTCTGGTACTGAATCTGGACCTGAGCTGTCCACGCCCATGCTGATATAAATCTTGGGGTTCCCATGGGGACCACACAGTAAAGTCAGGCCTCGTCTTGCCTGGAGTCGTACACTTTTGCTTGCTTCTGCAGCTGCAGTAGCTGTGAAAGGCTCCCCGTCGAGTGGGCACAGGGATCTGTGACTTGACCTCGAGGCAGCACCCGGGTTTGTCACAGGTGTCACTGTGTCAGACTTCGAGCCTCGGGGTGACAGTCGACCCAGTTCAGGGCAGTCAGGTTCATCTGGCGTGAACGAGGTATTTGGGTGTCTTGGGGAATGGGGGCAAGATCCCTGATGCTGCTCCCGACAGTCCTGGTTCGAGTGTCTCCTGTTGAGATGTGAAGGAAGTGCTGGGAAACTGTTCCCGACAGAGCAGGAAAGGGACCCACAATTGGAGCTCAGCAGAAATACTGGGGCTCCTTTACATTCATGGCGAGACCGTTGGTGTTCCCCTCAAGTGAAGACGGGCGGCGAGAGATACTTATTGTGTCACAGCGAGATGGTGATCTACACTCTGCAGCTCCAAGAGAGAAGAGGTTCTTTACCCCATATACAACACAGCAGACGAGATCCTTCCCCTCTTGCAGGGGAGAATCTTTTGGTTTTTCACAAGTTGTGGAGGGTTCATTAGTGTTTCAACGGGGAACCAGGAACTCTCCCCTGTGCACTCTGGATTGGACAGTCTCCGTGCCAGTTGCCAAGCACCTATGGGGATTCTTCCCTAATCCTCTCGATGCTCCGTCCTCGACTTTTGCTGAGGCAGGAGCCTGAGCTTTCCTCGACCGTCTTGAGCTATGTCTTAGTGTACCCCTGAGGGCCCCATATAGAAGACAGGCCTCGTCCCGCCTAAACACGTGCATGGCTACTTGCCTGTCCAGCTGCAGCAGCAGTGTCAGGCTCCATGTCGACCGTACACAGGGATCTGTGGCTTGCCCTAGATGCCCAAAGTGCTGTCACACGTGCAGGTGTTTCGGCATCGAGCCTCCGGCTGACAGTCAAGGCATTGCAGGTTAAACACGTGCATGGCTACTTGCCTGTCCAGCTGCAGCAGCAGTGTCAGGCTCCATGTCGACCGTACACAGGGATCTGTGGCTTGCCCTAGATGCCCAAAGTGCTGTCACACGTGCAGGTGTTTCGGCATCGAGCCTCCGGCTGACAGTAAAGGCATTGCAGGTCAGACAGGTTCATCTGCAGTGGACATGGCATTTGGGGGTCTTGGAGAATGGTGGACGATCCCAGATGCTCCTCCCGACACTGGTGTTTATCAAATTGTGGTGGGATTTCTCGATTTACGACGGTGAGCCCAGGGACGGTCCCCTGTGTCCTCAGAAGAAGACAGTCTCCGTGCCAGTTGCCAATCACATTTGGGGATTCCTTTCCAACCGTTTCGGGATGCCCTGTCCTAGACTTGTGCTGAGAAAAGTGCCTGAGCTTCCCTGGACCATCCTGACCTAGTTCTTGGGGGTTCCCCTGAGGATCCCACAGAGGAGACAGGCTTCATCTCACCTGATCAGGTGCAAGGCTACTTGGCTGATCAGCTGCAGCAGCAGTGTCAGGCTCCATGTCGAGCAAACAGAGGGATCTCTGGATCGCTCTCGAGGTCAAAAGTGCTGTCAAAAGTGCCAGTGTGTCGTGCATAGAGCCTCGGAGTGAAAGTTAATATAATGCGGGGCTGTTAAGTTCATCTGCAGTGGACAATGCATTTGGGAATCTTGGTGAATTGTGGCCGAACCCCTGATACTCCTTCTGACTTTCCTGTTGCGAGCACCTCCTCTTGGTATTCGAGTCAATCTCCAGGGAAACTTTCCCTAAGGGTTAGGAAAGGGGACGATCATCTGGAGCTTAGCAGGGACTGGAGGGATCTGCTGAGTAGCAGTGGATCCCTTTTGTTCCTCTCGAATTGAGATGGGTAGAGCAGGGATATTCCTGGGTTATAGCCAGGGGATGAAAGAGCCTTTCGAGGTCCCAAAGGGAAGGAGTGATTTCCCCAGAGATGCCGCAGTGGTAAGGGCCTCAGCCCGCTTGCAAGGAAGAAGCATCTGGTATTTATCAAGTTGTGGCGATTTTTCTCGAGTTACGACGGGGATCCCTTGGACCCGCCCCTGTGGCCTCAGGAGAGGCCAGTCTTCTTGCCAGTTGCCATGCGCCTTTGGGGATTCCTCCCCAGTCATCGCCGAGTCCTCAGTCCTTGTCTGGTGCTGAAGCTGGAAACTGACCTTTCCTCACCAATGCTGAGATCAATCTTGGGGTTCCCATGGAGGCCCCACAGGAAAGTCAGGCCTCGTCTTCCCTGGCGACGTACCCTTGAGGTTGTCTTTGCAGCTGCAGCAGCTGTGAAAGGATTCCCTTCGAGTGGACACAGGGAACTGTTACTTGACCTCGAGGTACTGCCCAGGTCGGTCACACATGCCAATGTGTCAAGCTTCGAGTCTCGGGGTGACAGTCGACCCAGTGCAGGGCAGTCAAGTTCATCTGGAGTGAATGAGGTATTTTGGTGTTTTGGATAATGGGTACAAGATTCCTGATGCTGCTCCCGACAGTCCTTGTTCGAGTCTCTCCTGTTGAGATGTATAGGAATTGCTGGGAAACTTTTCCCGACAGAGCTGGAAAGGGGCTCTCAACTGGAGGTCAGCAGGAATACTGGGGCTCCTTTACATTCATGGCGAGACCGTTTTTCTTCCCCTCGAGTAAGGACGGGCGGCGAGAGAAACTTCTTGAGTCACAGCGAGAAGGTGATCTACACTCTGCAGCTCCAAGATAGAAGAGGTTCTTTCCCCCGATACAACACAGCAGACGAGTTCCTTCCCCCCGTGCAATTGAAATCTTTTGGTTTTTCTCATGTTTTGGTGGGGTCTCCTCGAATTACAACGGGGAACACAGGGACTCGCTCCTTTGCACTCAGGTTTGGACAGTCTCCTTTCCAGTTGCCAGGCGCCTCTGGGGATTCTTCCCTAATAGTCTTGTTGCTCAATCCTCGACTTTTGCTGAGGACGGAGCCTGAGCTTTCCTCGACCGTCCTGACCTAGATCTTGGTGTACCCCTGAGGGACCCACAGAGGAGACATGCTTCGTCTCGCCTGGACACGTGCACGGCTACTATCCTGACCAGCTGCAGCAGCAGTTTCAGACTCCACGACGAGCGGACACTGGGATCTGTGGCTTGCTCTAGAAGCCCAAAGTGATGTCACACGTGCAGGTGTCTTGAGGATGGAACCTCGGTGTGACAGTCAAGGCAGTGCAGGGCAGACAGGTTCATCTGCAGTGGGCAAGGCATTTGTGAGTCTTGGAGAATGGTGGCTGAATCTCAGATGATCCTCCCGACTTTCCTACTGTGAGCACCTCCTTTTGGGATGCGATGGAAGCCCAGGACACCTTAGACTAAGAAGCAGAAAAAGGGATGATCATGTAGAGCTTAGTAGGAGCAAGCTGGGCTCCTCTTGAGTCACAGAGGTTCCATTGGTGTTCTTCTCTGGTGCGACGGTTGTGGCCAGGAACTGTTTGTGTCTTAGCATCGGAGTGAAGGAGACCTTCGAGATCCAAGAGGGAAGCGGTGATTTCCCAAGAGACGCTGGATCGGATAAGGGCCTCACTCCGCTTGCAAGGGAGAAGCTTAATGTGTTTCTCGAGTTACGGCGGGGTTTCTCGATTTATTATGGGGAGCCCAGTGATGCGTCCCTGTGGCCTCAGGAGAGGAAAGTTTCCGTGCCAGTTGCCTGTCACCTCTGGGGATTCCTCTCCAATCGTATCTGGGTGCCTTGTCCTCGAATTTTGCATAGGCCAGTGGGGGAGCTTCCCTTGGCCATACTGACCTAGGTCTTAGGAATTCCCCTGAGGCACTCACAGAGGAGACAGGGTTCGTCTCATCTGGACACGTTCTCGGTTACTTGCCTGAAAAGCTGCAGCAGCAGTGTAACCCTCCATGTCGAGCTGACAGAGGTATCTGTGGCTTACTCTCGAGGTCCAAGGTGCTGTCACACGTGCCAGTGTGTCGTGCTTCTAGACTCGGGGTGACAGTCAAGGCAGTGCAGGGCTGTCAATTTCATCAGCCGTGGACAAGGCTTTTGCGGATCTTGGTGATTGGTGGTGGAAACTCTGATGCTCCTCCCAACTTTCCTGTTGCAAGCACCTCTTCTTGGTATTCGAGCAAAGCTGCAGGGAACCTTTCCCTAAGGTGTAGGAAAAGGAACGATAATCTGGAGCTTAGCTGGGGCAAACAGGGCTCTGTTGAGTTGCAGTGGATCCCTTGTTGTTCCTCTGGAGTTGAGACGGGTAGGGCGGAGAAATTCCTGGGTCACACAAGGGGGAGAAAGACCCCATCGAGGTCCAAGGGGGAAGGAGTGATTTCCCCAGAGATGCCGCAGTGGATAAGGACGTCACCCCGCTTGCAAGGGAGAAGCATCTGGTATTTCTCGAGTTGCAGTGGGGTTTCTTGAGTTACGACGGGGAGCCCATGGACCCACCCCAGTGGCTTCAGGAGAGGACAGTCTCAGTGCTTGCTGCCATGCGCTTTTGAGGATTTCTCCCCAGTCATCACTGAGTCCTCAGGCCTCGTCTAGTGCTGAAGCTGGGACCTGAGCTTTCCTGGCCCTTGCTTACATAAATCTTGGGGTTCCCATGAAGCCCCCACAGGCAAGGCAGGACTCGTCTTGCCTGGAGTCGTACACTTGCGCTTTCCTCTGAAGCTGCAGAAGCTGTGAAAGGCTCCCCGTCGAGTGGACACAGGGCTCTGTTATTTGACCTCGAGTTACCACCCGGATCTGTCACACGTGTCAGTGTGTCAGGCTTCGAACCTCGGTGTGACAGTCGACCCAGTGCAGGGCAGTCAGGTTCATCTGGAGTGAACGAGGTATTTGGGGGACATGGGGAATGGTGGCAAGACACCTGATGCTGCTCTCAACAATCCTGGTTCAAGTGTTTCCTGTTGGGATGTGAGGGAAGTGCTGGGAAACCTTTCCTGATAGAGCAGGAAAGGGGCCCTCATCTGGAGCTCAGCAGGGATACTGGGGCTCCTTTAAATTCATGGCGGGACCCTCGGGGTTCCCCTGGAGTGATGACGGGCGTCTAGAGAAACTTCTTGGATCACAACAAGAATTTGAACGAAACTCTGGGGGTCCGTTAGAAAAAAGGTTATTTCCCACGAAACGTCACAGCACAGGAGATCCTCACCCCGCTGGCAGGGGAGAATCTTTTGGTTTTTCTCAAGTTCTTGTGTGGTCCTCTCGAGTTACAACAGGGAACCCAGGGACTCGCCCCTGTGCCCTCAGGATTTGACATTCACCGTGCCAGTTGCCAGTCGCCTCAGGGGATTCGTCCCTAATCGTCTAGGTGCTCAGTTCTCGACTTTTGCTGAGGCCGGAGCCTGAGCTTTCCTCGACCATCCTGACCTATGTCCTTTCCTGATAGAGCAGGAAAGGGACCCTCATCTGGAGCTCAGCAGGGATACTGGGGCTCCTTTAAATTCATGGCGTGACCCTCAGGGTTACCCTGGAGTGATGACGGGCGTCTAGAGAAACTTCTTGGATCACAACAAGAAGTTGAACGACACTCTGGGTGTCCATTAGAAAAAAGGTTCTTTCCCACGAGACACCACAGCACAGGAGATCCTCACCCCGCTGGCAGGGGTGAATCTTTTGGTTTTTCTCAAGTTCTGGTGTGGTCCTCTCGAGTTACAACAGGGAACCCAGGGAATCGCCCCTGTGCCCTCAGGATTTGACATTCACCGTGCCAGTTGCCAGGCACCTCAGGGGATTCTTCCCTAATCGTCTAGGTGCTCAGTTCTCGACTTTTGCTGAGGCCGGAGCCTGAGCTTTCCTCGACCATCCTGACCTATGTTTTCGTGTACCCCTGAGGGACCCACACAGGAGACAGGCCTCGTCTTGCCTTGACACGTGCACAGCTACTTGCCTGACCAGCTGCAGCAGCAGTGTCAGGCTCCATGTCGAGTGGACAGAGGGATCTGTGGCTTGGCCTCGAGGCACAATGTCGTGTCACACGTGCAGATGTTTTGGGCCTGGAGCCTCCAGGTGAAAGTCAAGGCAGTGCAGATCAGATAGGTTCATCTGCAGTGGGAAAGGTATTTGGGCGTCTTGGAGAATGGTGGCCGAACCCCAGATGCTCCTCCCCACTTTCCTAAAGGGAGCACCTCGTTTTGTGATGCGATGGAAGCCCCAGGACACATTATATTAAGGAGTAGGAAAAGGGATTATCATCTAGAGCTTAAGAGGGGAAATCTCGACTGAAAGGTATTTGGGCGTCTTGGAGAATGGTGGCCGAACCCCAGATGCTCCTCCCCACTTTCCTAAAGGGAGCACCTCGTTTTGTGATGCGATGGAAGCCCCAGGACACATTATATTAAGGAGTAGGAAAAGGGATTATCATCTAGAGCTTAAGAGGGGAAATCTCGACTTCTCTTCAGGCGCAGCGGGTCCACTGGCATTCCTGTTGTGTCTGACGGTTGTTGTCTGGAACCGCTTGTGTCACAGCAGGGAAGTGAAGGAGCCCTTCGAGGTCCAAGAGGGAAGGGGTGATTTCCCACGAGACGCCGGATCGGATAAGGGTCTCTCTCCGCTTTCAAGGGAGAAGCTTCTGGTGTTTCTCGAGTTGTGGAGGGGTTTCTCGAATTACGATGGGGAGCCCAGAGATGCGCCCCTGTGGCCTCAGGAGAAGAAAGTCTCCTTGCTAGTTTCCAGACCTCATGGGATTCCTCCGCAATCGTCTCTGGGTGCCTTGTCCTGAACTTGTGCTGAGGCCAGTGTGTGAGCTTCCCTCGACCGTCCTGACCTAGGACTTGGGGATTCCACTGAAGTTCCCAGAGAGGAGACAGGCTTCGTCTCACCTGGACGAGTGCATGGCTACTTAACTGACCAGCTGCAGCAGTAGTGTCAGGCTCCATGTCCACCCGACAGAGGGATCTGTGGCTTGCTCTCGAGTTCCAAGGTGCTGTCACACGTGCCGGTGTGTCGTTCGTCGAGTCTCGGGTTGATAAGCAAGGCAGTGCGGGGCTGTCAAGTTCATCTGCAGTGGAGAAGGCATTTGGTCGTGTGGTTGAATGGTGGCCCAATCCCTGATGCTCCCCCCAATTTTCCTGTTGCGAGCACCTCCTCTTGGTATTTGAGTAAATCTCCAGGGAACCTTTCCCTATGGGGCAGTAAAGGGGACGATCATCTGGAGCTCAGTAGGGGCAAACAGGGCTCCGTTGAGTCGCAGCGGATCCCTTGTTGTTCCTCTCGAGATGAGACAGGTAGTTCGGGGAAATTCCTGGGTCCCAGCAAGGAGGTGAAAGCGCCCTTCGAGGTCCAAGATGGAAGGAGTGATTTCCCCAGAGATGCCGCAGTGCATAAGGACCTCACCCCGCTTGCAAGGAAGAAGCTTCTGGTATTTCTCAAGTTGTGCTGAGGTTTCTCGAGTTACAACGGGGAGCCCATAATCCCGCCCCTGTGGCCTCAGGAGAGGCCAGTCTTCTTGGCAGTTGCCATGAGCCTTTGGGGATTCCTCCCCAGTCATTGCCGAGTCCTCAGTCCTCGGCTGGTGCTGAAGCTGGTACTTGAGCTTACCTCGCCCATGCTGACATAAATCTTGGGGTTCCAATGGAGCACCCACAGGAAAGTCAGGCCTCGTCTTGCCTGGAGACGTACACTTGCGCTTGCCTCTGCAGTTGCAGCAGCTGTGAAAGGCTCCCATCTAGTGAACCCAGGGCTCTGTGACTTGACCTCGAGGTACCACCTGGGTCTGTCACACATGCCAGTGTGTCAGGCTTTGAGCTTCTGGGTAACAGTCGACCCAGTGCAGGACAGTCAGGTTCATCAGGAGTGATCGAGGTGTTTGGGTGTATTGGGGAATGGTGCAAGACCCTTGATGCTGCTCCAGATTGTCTTGGTTCGAGTGTCTCAAGTTGGGATGTGAGGAAAGTGCTGGGAACCCTTTCCCGACAGAGAAGGAAAGGGACCCTCATCTGGAGCTCAGCAGGGTTACTGGCGCTCCTTTCCATTCAAGGCGGGACCCTCGGTGTTCCCCTCGAGTGAGGACGGGCGGCGCTAAAATCTTCTTGGGTCACAGCAAGAAGGTGAACGACACTCTGGAGGTCCAAGAGAGAAGAGCTTCTTTCTCCCAAGACACCACAGCAGACGAGGCTCTCACCTCGCTTGCATGGGAGCATCTTTTGATTTTTATCAAGTTGTGGCGGGGTCCTCTCCAGTTACAACGGGAAACCCAGGGATTCGCCCCTGTGCACTCAGGATTGGACAGTCACCGTGCCCGTTGCCAGGCGCCTCTGGGAATACTTCCCTAATCATCTCGGTGCTCAGTCCTCGACTTATGCTGAGGCTGGAGCCAGAGCTTTCCTCCACCGTCCTGACCTAGGTCTTGGTGTACCCCTGAGGGCCTCACATAGGAGACAGGCCTCGTCTCATCTGGACACGTGCACCGCTACTTGCCTGACCAGCTGCAGCAGCAGTGTCAGGGTCCATGTCGATAGGACACAGGGATCTGTGGCTTGGCCTCGAGGCCCCAAGTGCTGTCACACGTGCAGGTGTTTCTGACATCGAGCTTCGGGGTGACAGTCAAGGCAGTGCAGGTCAGACAGGTTCATCTGCAGTGGGCAAGGCATTTGGGCATCTTGGAGAATGTTGGCCAGAACCCTCATGCTCCTCCCGACTCTTCTGGTGCGAGCACCTCC
Organism: Nanger granti; assembly: GCA_006408635.1. Taxonomy (NCBI): domain Eukaryota; kingdom Metazoa; phylum Chordata; class Mammalia; order Artiodactyla; family Bovidae; genus Nanger; species Nanger granti. The sequence goes on along the minus strand of SJYD01056264.1, from coordinate 8,273 downwards.
ACTTGGGATGCGAGTGGGGTGCCGGGAATTTTTTCCTGAAGGAGAAGGGAAAGGGACCCTCTTTTGGAGCTGAGCAGGGGAAATGGGGCTCCCATTGAGACCCAGTGGGACCCGCGGGGTTCCTATCTTATGGAGAAGGTTGTGGTGGACAACTTCTTTTGTCACTGCAAGAGTGTGAAGGAGACTCTCGAGGTTTAAGAGGGAAGTGGTGATTTCCCCAGAGATGCAGCAGTGGACAAAAGCCTCACCCCGCTTTACGAGGAGAAGCTTCTGGTTATTCTCGAGGTATGCAGCGGTCTTCTCGAGTTACAACAGGGACCCCACGGATCCGCCCTTGTGGCCTCAGGACAGGCAAGTCTCCGTGCCAGTTGACAGGCGCCTATGGGGATTTCTCCTCAGTTGTCGCTGGGTCCTCAGTCCTCGTCTCATGCTGAGGCCGTAGCCTGAGATTTCCTTGCCCATGCTGACATAGTTCTTGGCATTACCCTGGACACCACACGGGGAGTGAGTCCTCGTCTCGCCTGGAGACATGCACGGCCACTTTCCATCCCAGCTGCAGCATCAGAATCAGGCTCCTTGTCGAGCGGACACAGGGATCTATGGCTTGCCCTCGAGGTACCCTTGGGTTGTCACAAGTGCCATGTGTCGGGCTTCGAGCTTTGGGGTGGAAGTCGAGGCAGTGCAGGGCATTCAGGTACATCTGGAGTGACGAGGCATTTGGGGTTCTTAGGGAATGGTGGCCCGAACCCTGATACTCCTCCTGACTCTCCTGGTGGGAGCGCCTCCTCTTGGGATGTGAGGGGAGTACCGGGAATCCTTTCCCGACAGAGCAGGGAAAGGGACCCTCATCTGGAGCTGAGCAGGGGAAAACAGGGCTTTTCTTGAGTGCCAGAGGGACACTTTGGGTTCCTCTCGAGTGGGGATTGGTGGAGCGGGTAACTTTGTGTGTCACAGCAAGGGGGTGAAGGAGCCTTTCGAGGTCCAAGATGAAAGGGGAGATTTCCCCCAAGACACCACAGCAGACAAAGGCCTCACCCCGCCTGCAGGTGAGAAGCTTCTGGTTTTTCACGAGTTGTGGCAGGATCACCTCGGGTTACAACGGGGACCCCAGGGACCTACCCGTGTGTCCTCAGAAGAGGTCAGTCTCCGTGACAGTTGCCAGGCGCCTCGGGGTATTCCTTTCCAGTCGTCACCATGTCCTGTGTCCTCGTCTGGTGCTGAGGCCGGTGCCTGAGTTTTCCTCGCCTATGCTGACATAGGTACTGAGGTTCCCCTGGAGCCCACACAGGTGAGTCAGGCCTCGTCTCACCTGGAGACGCGCATAGCTGCTTGCCTCCCCAGCTGCAGCAGAAATGTCAGGCTCCCCGTAGAGCGCACACAGGGTTCTGTGGCTTGCCCTTGAGGTACCCCAGGGCTTTCACACGTTCCAGTGTGTCACGCATCGAACCTCGGGGTGACAGTCAAGGCAGTGCAGGGCAGTCAGGTTCATTTGGTGTGGACGAGGCATTTGGGGGATTTGTGGAATGGTGGCCTGATCCCTGATGCTCCTCCCAACTCTCCTGGGGCAAGCGCCTCATCCTGGGATGCGAGGGGAGGGCCGGGAAGCCTTTCAAGTCGGTGCAGGGAAAGGGACACTCATGTGGAGCTAGTAGGTTAAAACGGGGCTCCTCTTGAGTCGTGGCGGGACCCTCGGGGTTCCTCTCGAGTGGGGATGGGTGGGGCGGGGAACTTCTTGGGTCACAGCAAAGGTGTGAAGGAGCCTTTCGAGGTTAAGAGGGAAGGGGTGATTTTCCCCGAGAGGCCGCAGCGGAAATGGCCTCACAACGCCTGCAGAGGAGAAGATTCTGTTTTTTCTCAAGTTGCAGCGGGGTCCTCTCGAGTTACGAGTGGGACCCCAGGGACCCAGCCCTGTGGCCTCAGGAGAGACAAGTCTCAGTGTCAATTGCCAGGCGCCAATGGGGATTACGACCCAGTCACTGCCGGGTACCTAGTCCTCATCTGGTACGGAGGCCGGAGCCTGAGCTTTGCTCGCCCGTGTTGACATCAGTCGTGGGGTTCCCCTGGAGCCCCCACAGGGGAGTCAGGCTTTGTTTTGCCCTTGAGACGTGCCCAGCTGCTTGCTTCCCCAGCTGCAGCAGCAGTGTCTGGGTCCCAGTCAAGCGGACACAGGGATTTGTGGCTTGTCCTCGAGGTACCCCAGGGCTGTCACACTTTCCAGTGTGTCGGTGTCGAGCCTCGGGGTGACAGTCGAGGCAGTGCAGGGCAGTCATGCTCATCTGGAGTGGACGAGGCATTTGGGGTACTTAGGGAATAGTGGCCCCACCACTGATGATCCTCCCGTCTCTCCTGGTGTGAGCTCCTCATCCTGGGATGCGAGGGGAGCACCGTTAACCCTTTCCCAAAGGAGCCGGAAAAGGGACCCTCCTCTAAAGAGGAACAGGGGCAAACGGGGCTTCTCTTGAGTCGCAGCCAGACCCTCGGGGTTCCTCTCGAGTGGGGACGTGTGGGATGGGGTACTTCTTGAGTCACAGCAAGGGTGTGAAGGAGTCTTTCCAGGTCCAAGAAGGAAGGGGTGATTTCCCCTGAGATGCCGCAGTGGAAAAGGGCTTCACCCCGCCTGCAGGGTAGAAGCTTCTGGTTTTCCTCAAGTTTCAGTGGGGTCCTCTCGAGTTATGACAGGGACCCCAAGGACCCACCCCTGTCGTCTCAGGAGAGGCCAGTTTCCGTGCCAGTTGCTAGGCGCCTCTGGGGATTCTTCCCCAGTCGTTGCCTGGTCCTCAGTCCTCGTCTGTTACTGAGGCCGGAGCCTGAGCTTTCCTCGCCCGTGCTGACATAGGTCTTGGGTTTCCCCTGGATCCCACAGAGGGGAGTCTGGCCTCATCTCGCCTGCAGAAGTGCACGGCCGATTGCCTCCCCAGCTGCAGCAGCAGTGTCAGGCTCCCAGTCGAGCGGACACAGGGATCTGTGTCTTGCCCTCGAGGTACCCCAGGACTGTCATACTTGCCAGTGTGTTGGGCGTCGATCATCGTGGTGACAGTCGAGGCAGTGCCGGGCAGTCAGGTTCATCTGGAGTGGACGAGGCATTTGGGGGTCTTGGGGAATGGTGGCCCGATACTGATTCTCCTCCCAACTGTCCTGGCGTGAGCACCTCCTGTTGGGATGCGAAGGGAGCACCGGGAACCCTTTCTCAACGCAGCAGGGAAAGGGACCCTCATCTGGACCTGAGCAGGGGAAAACAAGGCTCCTCTTGAGTCGTGGTGGGACCCTCCGGGCTCCACTCTAGTGGGGACTGGTGGGGTGAAAACTTCTTGGGTCAGAGCAATGGTGTAAAGGAGGCTTTCCAGGTTCAAAAGGGAAGGGGCGATATCTCACGAGATGCTTCAGTGGACAAGGGCCTCACCCCGCCTGCAAGGGAGAAGCTTCCAGTTTTTCTCGAATTGAGTCGTGGTCCTCTCGAGTAAAGACAGGGACCCCAGGAACCCACCCCTGTGGCCTCAGGAGAGGCCAGTCACCATGTCAGTTTCCAGGCTCATCTGGGGATTCTTCCCCAGTCGTCGCCTGGTCCTCAGTCCTAGTCTGGTGCTGAGGCCAGAACCTGAGCTTTCCTCACCCCTGCTGACATAGCTCTTGGGCTTCCCCTGGAGCCCCCAGAGGGAAGTCAGTCCTCGTCTCATCTGGAAAAGTGCTGCGTCCTTGCCTCCCTGCCTGCAGCAGCAGTGTCAGGCTCCCCTTCGAGCGGACACAGGGATGTGTGGCTTGCCCTCGAGATACATCAGGGCTATCACACCTTCCAATATATTGGGTGTCAGGCCTCGAGATAACATTCGAGGCAGTGCAGGGCATTCAGGTTCAACTGGAGTGGACAAGGCATTTCAGCGTCTTGGAGAATGGTGGCCCAACTCCTGATGCTTCTCCCAACTCTCCTGGTGTGAGCGCCTCCACTTCGGATGCGAGGGGAGCACTAGGAACCCTTTCCTGACGGAGTAGGGATAGGGACCCACATCTGGAGTTGAACAGGGGAAAACGGGGCTCCTCTTGAGTCGTGGCTGGACCCTCGGTGTTCATCTCCAGTGGGGCGAGTGGGGCGGGGAACTTCTTGGGTCACAGCAAGGGTGTGAAGGAGCCTTTCGAGGTCCAAGAAGGAAGGGATGATTTCCCCCAAGGTGCCACAGCAGACAAGGTGCTCACCCCGCCTGCATTGGAGAAGCTTCTGGTGTTTCTCGAGTTGAAGCGGGGTCCTCTCAAGTTATGACGGGGACACCAGGGACCCGCTCCTTTGGCTTCAGGAGAGGCAAGTCTCCGAGCGAGTTTTGAGACGCCTCTGGGGGTCCCTCCCCAGTCGTCCCTGGCTCCTCATTCCTCGTATGGTCCTGAGGCCAGATGCTGAGCTTTCCTCACCTATCCTGACATAGGTCTTGGGACCTCCTGAAGACACAACAGGGGAGTAAGGCCTCGTCTTGCGCGAAGACATGCACAGCCACTTTGGTCCCTGGCTGCAGCAGCATTGTCAGGCTCCTCGTCGAGCGGACACTGGGATCTGTGGCTTGCCATAAAGATACCTCTGGGCTGTCACACGTGAGAATGTGGGGGGCCGTCAGGACTCGAGATGACAGTTGAGGCAGTGTNGCGAAGACATGCACAGCCACTTTGGTCCCTGGCTGCAGCAGCATTGTCAGGCTCCTCGTCGAGCGGACACTGGGATCTGTGGCTTGCCATAAAGATACCTCTGGGCTGTCACACGTGAGAATGTGGGGGGCCGTCAGGACTCGAGATGACAGTTGAGGCAGTGTAGGGCAGTCACGTTCATCTGGAATGGGGGAGGCATTTGGGGGTCTTGGGGAATGGTGGCCAGAAACCTGATTCTCCTCATGACTCTCCTGGTGCAAGCACCTCCACTTTGGATACTAGGATATCACAGGGAACCCTTCCCGACGGAACAGGGAAAGGGACCATCATCTGAAGCTGTGCAGGGGAAATGGGGCTTCTCTTGTGTCTCAACAGGACCCTCGGGTTTCCTCTCAATTCAGGATGGGTGGGGCGGGGAACTTTTTGCGTTACAGCAAGGATGAAAAGGACCCTTTCAAGGTCCAAGAGGGAAGGGGTGGTTTCCGTCGAGACACCGCAGCAGACAAGGGCTTCACCTCACATGCAGGGGAGAAGCTTCTGGTTTTCTTCGACTTGCAGTGGGATCCTGTCGAGTTACAAAGGGGACCCTAGAGAACCCGCCAATGTGATCTCAGAAGAGGCCAGTTTCTGTGCCAGCTGCTTGGCGCCTCTGGGGATTCTTCCCCAGCCTTTTCCTGGTCTTCAATCTTCATATGATACCGAGGCCGGAGCCAGGGCTTGCCTCGCCTGTTCTGACATAGGACTTGGCGTTCCCCTGTAGGCCCCACAGGTGAGTCAGCCTCGTTTTGCCTGGAGATGTGCATGGTCGCTTGCCTCCCCGGCTGCAGAAGCAGTGTCAGGCTCCCCATCAATTGGACACAGGGATCTGTGGCTTGCCCTCGAGGTATCCCAGGGCTGTCACACGTGCCAGTGTGTTGGGCGTCGAAACTCAGGGTGAAAGTCGAGTCAGTGCAGGGCAGTCAGGTTCATCTGGAGGGGACGAGACATTTAGAGGAGTTGGTAAATGGTGGCCCAACCCCTGATGCTCCTCCAGACTTTCCTGGTGCGAGTGCCTCCTCCTGTGATGCGAGGAAATCGCCAGGAAACCTTGCACGACGGAGCAGAGAAATGGACCCTTATTTGGAGCTGAGCAGGCGAAAACGGGGCTATTCTTGAGTCACAGCGGGACCCTCGGAGTTCCTCTCGAGTGGTGACAGGTGGGGCGAGGAACTTCTTGGATCACAGCAAGGGTGTGAAGGAGCCTTTTGAGGTCCAAGAAGGAAAGGGTGATTACCCCCGAGATGCCGCAGTGATCAAAGTCCTCACCCCGCCTGCAGGGGAGAATCTTCTGATTTTTCTCGAGTTGCAGTGGGATCCTCTCGAATTATGATGGGGACCCGAGGGACCCACCCCTGTGGCCTCAGGAGAGGCCAGTCTCCATGCCAGTTGCCAGGCGCCTTTGGGGATTCCTCCCCAGTTGTCACCGGGTCCTCAGTCCTCATCTGGTTGTGAGTCCGGAGCATTAACATTCCTTGCCCGTGCGGAGATAGGTCTTGGGTTCCCCTGGAGACCACACGGGGAGTGAGGTCTCGTCTCTCCTGGAGACATGCACGGCCACTTTCCTCCCCAGCTGAAGCAGCAGTGTCAGGCTCCCTACTGGGTGGACACGGGGACCTATGGCTTGCCCTCGAGGTACCCTTGGGCTGTCACACGTGCCAGTGTGTCGGGCGTCGAGCCTCAGGGTGATTTTTGAGGCAGTGCAGGGCAGTCAGGTTCATCTGGAGTGGAGGAGGCATATGGGGTACTTTGGGAATAATGGTCCAACCCCTGATGTTCCTCCCGAAAATCCTGATGCGAGTCCCACCTCTTGGGATGCGAGTGAAGTGCTGAGGACCCTTTCTCGACAGAGCAGAGAATGGGACACTCATCTGGAGCTAGCAGGTTAAACCGTGGCTCCTCTTAAGTCGTGGCAGAACCATTGGTGTTCTTCTCAGGTGAGGACGGTGAGATGGGGATCTTCTTGGGTCACAGCAAGGGTGTGAACGAGCGTTTCGAGGTCTAAGATGAAAGTGGTGATTTTTCACGAGAGGTCGCAGCAGAAAAGGGCCTCACATCTCCTACAGATGAGAAGCTTCTGTTTTTTTCTCAAGTTGCAGAGGGGTCATCTCGATTTACGACTGGGACCCCTGAGACCCGGCCCTGTGGCCTTGGGAGAGGCCAGTCTCTGTGCAAGATGCCAGGTGCCTCTGGGGGTTCTTGCCCATTCGTTGCTGGGTACTTAATCCTCGTTTGATACTGAGGCTGGAGCCTGAGCTTTTCTTGCCCATGTTGACTTCGGTCTTCGGGTTTCCCTGGAGTTCCCACATGGGAGTCAGGCCTCGTCTCAAATGGAGACGTGCACGGCCGCTTGCCTAGTTAACTGCAGCAGCAGTGTCAGGCTCCCTGTCAAGTGGACACAGGGATCAGTGTCTTGCCCTCAAGGTACCCCTGGGCTTTCACACGTGCCAGTGTGTCAGGCTTCGAGCCTCAGGGTAACAGTCGAGGCAGTGCAGGGCAGTCAAAGTCATCTGCAGTGGATGAGGCATTTGGGGGTCTTGGGGAATAGTGGCCCCACCACTGATGATACTCCCGTCTCTCCTGGAGTGAGCACCTCATCCTGGGATGTAAGGGGAGCACCGGGAACCCTTTCCCGAAGAAGCCTCAAAAGGAACACTCATCTGGAGCTGAACAGGGGAAAACGGGATATCTCTTGAGTTGCAGAGGGACCCTCCAGGCTCCTCTCTAGTGGGGATGAAACTTCTTGGGTCAGAGCAATGTCGTAAATGAGGCTTTCCAGGTCCATGAGGGAAGGGGTGATATCCCCCGAGATGCTGCAGTGGACAAGGGTTTCACCCCACCTGCAAGGGAAAAGCTTCAAGTTTTTCTCGAGTTGAGTTGGGGTCCTCTTGAGTAATGACAGGGACCTCAGGAACCCACCCCTGTGGTCTCAGGAGAGGCCAGTCTATGCCAGTTGCAAGGCTCCTCTGGGGATTCTTTCCCAGTAGTTGACTGGTCCTAAGTCCTCGTTTGGTACTGAGGCCAGAGCCTGAGTTTCATTGCCCATGCTCACATAGGTCTTGGGTTTCCCCCGGAGCCCCCAGAAGGGAATCAGGCCTCTTCTCTCCTCGACATGCACACGGCCGTTTGCCTCCCCAGCTGCAGCAATAGAGACAGAATCCCCTTCGTGTAATACAGGTGTCTGTGGCTTACCCTCGAGGTACCCCAGGGCTGTCACACGTGCCAGTGTGTCCGGAGTCGAGCCTCGAGGGGACAGTCGAGGCAGTGCAGGGCAGTCAGGTTCATGTGGACTGGATGATACATTTAGGTGTCTTGGGAAATGGTGGCCTGACAACTGGATCTCCTCCTGAGACTCCTGGCGGGAGCGCCCCCTCTTGGGATGTGAGGGAGCACCGGGAACCCATTTCCGGTGGAGCAGGGAAAGGGACCCTCATCTGGAGCTGAGCATTGGAAAACAGGGCTCCTCTTGAGTCCTGGCAGGGCTCTTGGTGTTCCTCTTGTGGGTGGGGGAACATCATAGGTCACAGAAAATGTGTGAAGGAGCCTTTCGAGGTCCAAGAGAGAAGGGGTATTTCCCCTGAGACGACAGAGCAGACAAGGTCCTCACTTCA
>SJYD01056262.1:7809-17991 GCA_006408635.1 Nanger granti | reverse complement strand
AGTCCATGGTGATGCAAAGAGTCGGACACAACTGAGCGACTTTCACTTTCTTTCAAGCATAGGTACTGCCTGCTAAACCGTGGTGCCTGTTGTCAAAATCTGCTCTCTACACCCATATGCGTGTTCAAAACAATTTTTAACTGGAAACTGAGTTTCAGTTTTGCAGGTTCTAGAGATGGTTGTTGGTGATGGTTACACAACAGTGTGAAGACTTACTGTCACCAAACTGTACACAAACATAGTTAACAACAAAGAAGAATATACGCGTATATACATGAGTCACTTTGCTGTACAGCAGAAATTAACATAACATTGTAAATCAATTATACTTAAATTTAAAAAAATTTTAAGACCCTATTCTAGATTCTAAAGGCCACCTGCACACCTTGGTTTGTGGCCCCACCTCCTTCTTCAGCACACATCTGTCCAAACTCTACTTCTGCTGTCACCTCTCCTCAGACCCTAATGCTCCTGCCTCCCTCTCACAAGCGCAATTGTGGTGGTATTGGGCCACCCTGATAATCCAGTATAATCCCCTCACCTCAAGATCTTTAATTTAATCCTATTTGCAAAGTCTCTTTTACCCAGTAAGGTCCAAAGTTTAGGTGGTTACTCTCACCTCCTGCAATCAGAACTAGACGTCAGGTTCCCTAAATTCTTGCGTCTTTTGACTTACATGCCTTTTCTGGAGAATATACAAAACCTTCATCCAGATAAGCTACAATATCTGCAATAACCACCAACCGGAAATGTCATCAACGTAACACACATTCATTTCTCCTGCACAGTCGGTTGCACCCCTCTGGGGCCTCTGTCCTGGGCTGATGCAGTGATACACATGTCCAGAGACACTGTCCAGATCGCCTCGGTTGGGAGGGAGGGCTGGAGTTTGGGAACCAGCTACTAAACACGTCTCCCCAAAGCATCACCTCCACTCACATTTCCTTTGTCAGAGAAAGTCACATGACCACTCCCAAATTACAGAGGTCAGGAAGCGAAACCTTCCCAGCAGGAGGAAATAGAAGAGAATCAGATTGTGGTGACTGGTGCAAACACCTGACAGCCTTGTCCCCGATGGCCTGACTTGGATGGGAGCTCACATCACAAGTCGGGCATGTGCGTGGTTTCCTCTGCAGCAACAACCACAATGAATTAGGAAAATAAAACTAAAGGTATAAGGGAGATAAAAAGGGAATTTTAATACCTTTTGTGAACATGTTGGTATATCCTGAAAAACACAGAAGTCTGTGTGCTTTGTTATCTGCAGAATAAACAAATCCTTGGGCATCCCTCGCAAGGGCACCTTGCTGAGTGCTGTTCTCAGAAGAAGCCGGAGCCGGCAAGACCCAATTCATCTTTGGGATTGTCACTGGCTGTGCAGACAAGGACGGCAGCTGGTCCCCCAATTTCCTTGGAGGACATCCGCCCACAGCCCCTCCAGGAGGTTTGTAGGATCATTAAATGATTCAGTGTGGGAGACTCCAAAGCCAGATTCTCAATCTTTTAACCTCTGAGGAAAGTTGCATTTTTTAGTCCTCCTTCACTGACTCCAGGTGTTGAGAAATAACCCACAGATACACAAAATGCACATATTGAAAATATCAGCACATTTCCCCACATCTTGCTCATCAGTGGTATGGATGAATAAGCAATGCCTTGGACCAGCCTGAGAGCACGTTACCTTCCACATCCCTGTGCCCTCTACCCTTTTCACAAAGGTGACATGAATGTGACACAGTCCCGGGCTCACTGCCCTTGACTCCGAGGGTCCCAGGACTCCAGGTGTGACATATCTGAATCACTACAGAGCATCACTACCTGAGATGTGCATCAATCTACTCTTCATCCTCAGAACAGCCCCTTAGGCAGGTGCTGCCACTGTATCTATCTTAAGGAAGAAACTGGAGGCTAGAGAGGTTGAGTAACTCGTCCAAGGTGATTGTTACAGATAGGATCAAGATCCCCCCAAAAACGTGCTCTGTCCTCACCCTCAGGGCCTCAGGATGCAACCTTAGGAGGAAATAGGATCCTTTTGGATGGAATCAGTTAGAATGTGGTCGTTGCTGTTATTCAGTTGCTAAGTCATGTCCTACTGTTTGTGACCCCATGGACTGCAGCATACCAGGTTTCCCTGTCCTTCACTATCTCCCAGCATTTGCTCAAACTCATATTCATTGAGTTGGTGATGCCATCCAACCATCTTGTCCTCTTAGAATGTGGTCGTTGCTGTTATTCAGTTGCTAAGTCATGTCCTACTGTTTGTGACCCCATGGACTGCAGCATACCAGGTTTCCCTGTCCTTCACTATCTCCCAGCATTTGCTCAAACTCATATTCATTGAGTTGGTGATGCCATCCAACCATCTTGTCCTCTGTTGTCCCCTTCACTTCCTACCTTCAACCTTTCCCAGCATTAGGGCCTTTTCTAATGGGTCAGCTCCTCCCATCAGGTGGCCAAAGTACTGTAGCTTCAGCCTCAGCATCAGTCCATCCAATGAATATTCAGGGTTGATTTCTTTTAGGATTGACTGGTTTGATCTCTGTGCTGTCCAAGGGACTCTCAAGATTCTTCTCCAATAATCTATAAGAGAAAAAGAATTTGAAAAAGAATAGATAGATGTATATGTGTAACCAAGTCGCTTTGCTGTTGACTAGAGACTAACACATCATTGTAAATCAACGATGCTGTGCTGTGCTTAGTCCCTCAGCCATGTCTGACTCTTTGTGACCTCATGGACTGCAGCCCACCAGGCTCCTCTGTCCATAGGAATTCTCCAGGCAAGAATACTGGAGTGGGTTGCCATGCCCTCCTCCAGGCGATCTTCCCAACCCAGGAATCGAACCAGGGTCTCCTGCATTACAGGCAGATTCTTTACCAGCTAAGCTACCAGGGAAGCCCCATAAATCAACTATATTCCCATACAAAATAAAAAATTTTTTAATGAAATCTGAAACTCTGAAAGGCATCCTTAGGTCAGCTTCCAGTGTGAGACCTGAGTTCAATGGTCTCAGTGCAAAAGAACCCCTGGTATCTTCACATGAGCATCTCAGGTGCAGTTTAACCAGATCCAGAAACACAGTCCCTCACCCCCCGGCCAGGTGCTGTTATATAGAGACTCAGACACTCCACCCCCTGAGGCCTCGCCCAGCTGTGCGAGCTCTCTGAGTGAAACTGACCAGAACACAAAGCAGTTTCTGTGGACTCCGGTCCCCACCGCCCATATCCATGCACCGTTTTCAGTTTAAAGTACAACAGAGCAACACATGCAGGCGTGAACTTTAAATGGCATTCCTCAGCAACTAGGCTTCCTGTATTATGTGATCACATCCTGAGAAATATGCAAATGCACGGTGCTTCCACTGCTGAGCATTCACGTTATGCTCTCTGAGCACTGTAAACCCAGCCACGGCTAAGAGAATTCTCCCCAGTACAAGCTTTCTGCAAACACCCTGGCTCGTAATTAATTAGCACAAGGCTAAGGCTCCTCTGTGTGGTGTCTTGGCTTTGATGTGGCATTTCCAAATAATCATCCTTCGGGAGAAAAATATCTAGCAACTGGCCGAGAAGATTAAACTCCTTTACCTCTGAAGGACAACAGGCCAGGCATGACATGTAGACTCAGACTGGAGTGGCTGCAAATGGGCCCCAAGTAATGCTTTCCTACTGGACTGTCCGCCCAGCCCTGAGCCAGGCAGCAGTCTCACTGTTGGAACTACTTGTCCTAAAAGGACAGGCTTGAATCAGAAACCTCAGAGATGCTAAAGCAGGTACAGTCGAAAGAGAGTTAATAAAGTTGCATAGACTGTCTTTTCACCTTGCTTATAGTTTCCTTTGTTGTGCAGAAGCTTTTAATTTTAATTAGATCCCATTTGTTTATTTTTGCTTTTATTTCCAGTATCTTGGGAGGTGGATCATAGAGGATCCTGCTGTGATTTTTGTCGGAGAGTGTTTTGCCTGCGTTCTCCTCTAGGAATTTTATAGTTTCCGGTCTTACGTTTAGATCTTTAATCCATTTTGAGTTTGTTTTTGTGTGTGGTGTTAGAAAGTGATCTAGTTTCATTCTTTTACAAGTGGTGGACTCTGAGGGAAAGGGAGAAGGTGGGATGATTTGGGAGAATGGCATTGAAACATGTATACTATCGTGTAAGAAACAAAGCGCCAGTCTATGTTCAATACAGGATACAGGATGCTTGGGGCTGGTGCATGGGAGTGATCCAGAGAGATGATATGGGGTGGGAGGTGAGAGGAGGGTTCAGGATTGGGAGCTCGTATACACCCGTGGCAGATTCATGTCAATGTATGGCAAAACCAATACAGTATTGTAAAGTAAAATTAAGTAAAAATAAAATTAAAAATAAAATAAAATTCATGGACCTCCTGATGGTCCCTCCAAATTGTGAAATAAATAGATAAACTTACCTTAGTTGATTCAGGTCAAAAAACAACAAAAAAAAAGTTGCATAGACGTAACCAATTAAAAAGAGACACTGCAGAAGGCCAAGGCTAAAGCACAGAGATGCCTCTGGATTAGTAGGTCATGTTCGTTTGCCTGGGCTATTGTAACAAAGGGCTACAAATGGGGTGATTGAAACATTAGAAATTCACTGTGGGACTCCCCTGGTGGTCCACTGGTTAAGAATCTGCCTTGCAGTGCAGGGGATGTGGGTTCAGTCCCTGGTTGAGGAAATAAGGTCCCACATACCGCGGACCAACTAAGCTCATGTGCCACAACTAAGGCATAATGCAGCCAAATAAACATATGAAAGATAGAAAGAAATGCATTGTTTCATGGTTCTGGAGGCAAGAAGTACAGAATCAAAGTGTCAACAGGGAGCAACCAGCCATGCTCCCTCTGAAGGTGCTAGGGAGCTGTGCCAGGCCTTTCATTATGGCTCACCCTTCTCCAGTAGGATCTCATTCAACTAATTACATCTGCAATGACCCTATTTCCAAATAAGGTTGAAACCAAGCAGACCTTTGTCTCTTGTTTATAGAAAAATTTTAGCCTCCTAGGCTTTCTCCAAGTTCCAAAGAGCAGATTTAATCCTAGAGGTGAAAAAATGCAGAAAGAATGGAAAACAATCAAGCAAGACAAAATAATAATACTTTAGCCACTCAACAAAAGTCAAGGACCTTTAATTCCTCCTCAAGGACTCTAGATAATATCCTGAGCCATGGCCTTTGAGCTGTTTTGCAGATATTGAAATCCCCACCATGCAAAAGAAGTTAACTGCATGCTGCCTATAAACAAGTAGACCCCAGACAGGTTGTAACAAGAAGGTAGATGATGTTGAGTCCAGATTACCTCACCATCCACCAATCAAAAGAGTATCCACAAACTAATTGTGTACCCTGAGACCCTCTCCCTCAGTCTACCTTTAAGATCTTTTCTCTGATAAAAATAAAAACAAAAATAAAAAATGGGACCAAATTAAATTTAAAAACTATTGCACAACAAAGGAAATCATAAACAAATGAAAAGGCAACCCTTAGAACGGGAGAAAGTATTTGCAAATGACAAACTGACAAGGGATTAAACTCCCAGAATATACAAAGAGCTCATGTAGCTCAATATGAAAAAAAATCAAAAAATTGGCAGAAAACCTAATAGACATTTCTCCAAAGAAAACATATAGATGGCTGAAAGGCCCCATGAAGAGATGCTCAACATTCCTAATTATTGTTATTCAGTCACTCAGTCACATCTGACTCTTTGCAACCCCATGGACTGCAGCACATTAAGCTTCCCTGTCCTTCACTCTCTCCCAGAGTTTGCTCAAACTTATGTCCATCGAGTCAGTGATGCCATCCAAAAATCTCATCCTCTGTTGTCCCCTTCCCCTCCTACCTTCATCTTTCCCAGCATCAGGGTCTTTTACAGTGAGTCAGATCTTCACATCAGATGGCCAAAGTATTGGAGCTTCAGCATCTATCCTTCCAATGAATACTCAGGACTGATTTCCTTTAGGACTGAGTGGTTTGATCTCCTTGCAGTTCAAGGGACTCTCAAGAGTCTTCTCCAACACCACAGTTCAAAAGCATCAATTCTTCAGTGCTGAGCATTCTTTGTGGTCCAACTCTCATATCCATACAAGAGTACTGGAAAAACCATAGCTTTGACTATAAGGACCTTATTCAGCAAAGTAATGTCTGCTTTTTAATATGCTGTCTAGGTTGGCCATAGCTTTTCTTCCAAGGAGCAAGTGTCTTTTAATTTCATGGCTACGGTCACCATCTGCAGTGATTTTGAAGCCCAATAAAATAATCTCTGTCACTGTTTCCATCATTTCCCTGCCTATTTGCCATGAAGTGATGGGATCAGATGCCATGATCTTCTTTTCTGAAAGCTGAGTTTTAAGCCAGGTTTTTCACTCTCCTCTTTTACCTTCATGAAGAGGCTGTTTAGTTTCTCTTTGCTTTCTGCCATAAGGGTGGCATCATCTGTATATCTAAGGTTATTGATATTTCTCCCGACAATCTTGATTCCACCTTGTGCTTCATCCAGCCCAGCATTTCGCATGATGTACTCTGCATATAAGTTAATTACCAGGGTGACAATACACAGCCTTGCTGTACTCCTTTCCCAATTTGGAACCAGTCTGTTGTTCCATGTCCAGTTCTAACTGTTGCTTTTTGACCTGTATACAGATTTCTCAGGAGGCAGGATAGGTGGTCTGGTATTCCCATCGCCTGAAGGTGATGTACTCTGCATATAAGTTAATTACCAGGGTGACAATACACAGCCTTGCTGTACTCCTTTCCCAATTTGGAACCAGTCTGTTGTTCCATGTCCAGTTCTAACTGTTGCTTTTTGACCTGTATACAGATTTCTCAGGAGGCAGGATAGGTGGTCTGGTATTCCCATCGCCTGAAGGATTTTCCATAGTTTATTGTGATCTACACAGTCAAAGGCTTTGGCATAGTCAATAAAACAGAAATAGATGTTTTTCTGGAACACTCTTGAGTTTTTTTATGATCCAGGGGATGTTGGCAATTTGATCTCTGGTTCCTCTGCCTTTTCTAAAACCAGCTTGAACCTCTGGAAATTCATGGTTCATGTATTGCTGAAGTCTGGCTTGGAGAACTCTAAGCATTCCTTTACTAGCATGTGAGATGAGTGCAACTGTGTGGTAGTCTGAGCATTCTTTGGTATCGCCTTTCTTTTGGATTGGAATAAAAACTGACCTCCAGTCCTGTGGCCACTGCTGAGATTTCCAAATTTGCTGGAATATTGAGTGCAGCACTTTCACAGCATCATCTTTCAGGATTTTAAATAGCTCAACTGGAATTCCATCATGTCCACTAGCTTTGTTCACAGTGATGCTTCCTAAGGCCCCCTTGACTTCACATTTCAGGATGTCTGGGTTTAGATGAGTAATCACACCATCATAATTATCTGGGTTGTGAAGATGTTTTTTGTACAGTTCTCCTGTGTATTCTTGCCACCTCTTCTTAATATCTTCTGCTTCTGTTGGTCCATAGCATTTCTGTCCTTTGTTGAGCCCATTTTTGCATGAAATGTTCCCTTGGTATCTCTGATTTTCTTGAAGAGATCTCTAGTCTTTCCCCTCTATTTTTTTCCTCTATTTCTTTGCACTGATCACTGAAAAAGTTTTTCTATCTGGGGATTAGGCCTTCAACAAACCAATTTGGGAGAAACACGATTCAACTAATAACACGGATGGAAGAGTTATTTTCAATCTCATCCAAGGACTTATAGCAGGGGTCCCTAATCTCCAGGATTTAATGCCTGATGATCTAAGGTGGAGCTGATGCAATAATAAATATAAAGTTCACAATAAGTGTAATGCACTTGAATCACCCCAAAATCTTCCTCCCACTCCATATCATGGAAAAATTGTCTTTTAAGAAACTCATCCCTGATGCCAACCAGGTTGTGGACTATTGCCTTACCCACCCACTAGGAGAAAACCCCTTGTCTCCCCTCATGCCAGGTGATTTGCACATTGTATCTGGCGAGGCTACGGAAAATCAGATCACCTTGAATTGGCTTGAATTCACAAATCCATCGAACACCCCAGGAACTCTTTTCAAGAATACGATGAGTAAATATTTGGCAGGTGGACCAGTGGTGAATCAGTTAGAGTGATGTCAGGGCAGGACAGGGTAAGGCAGGAGGCTCCTCATTGCCTGGAAGCCTCCTTCTCCCAGGGTCATGTGCATGCAGAACCAACACCTGCTCAGACATGAGAAGCAGCTCCTCAGATTCTGCCCCTGCAGTGTCTCATTTGCCTGGCTTGGCCCTTAGCCCACTGCCTGTAGTTACTGGACTGGGAGCTGGTTCCAGCTTTTTCTAGGACCTGCATCAGATTCCAACTCAAGTCTCCATCAAAAGCAAACAAACCAAACCCTCCAATTCAGCTCTGGAAGATGGTTCACACAATCCTGCAATATGAAATATAAAAATGTAATTGCTAGTGTGGAAGACCCAATAAAGGCGCTTGACTAGTGTGGGAATGTTTTTTGAATTGGCTTGAATTCACAAATCCATCGAACACCCCAGGAACTCTTTTCAAGAATACGATGAGTAAATATTTGGCAGGTGGACCAGTGGTGAATCAGTTAGAGTGATGTCAGGGCAGGACAGGGTAAGGCAGGAGGCTCCTCATTGCCTAGAAGCCTCCTTCTCCCAGGGTCATGTGCATGCAGAACCAACACCTGCTCAGACATGAGAAGCAGCTCCTCAGATTCTGCCCCTGCAGTGTCTCATTTGCCTGGCCTGGCCCTTAGCCCACTGCCTGTAGTTACTGGACTGGGAGCTGGTTCCAGCTTTTTCTAGGACCTGCATCAGATCCCAACTCAAGTCTCCATCAAAAGCAAACAAACCAAACCCTCCAATTCAGCTCTGGAAGATGGTTCACACAGTCCTGCAATATGAAATATAAAAATGTAATTGCTAGTGTGGAAGACCCAATAAAGGTGCTTGACTAGTGTGGGAAAGTTTCATTTCTTTCTAATTTGTTGTAAGCCAGCCTCAGCAAAGAGATCACAAAGCTTTTCTTCTCCCTCGTACAGGCTTTGATTTAAATCCAGCCCTCAAAAGACCTGAGGCAATGAAGAAAACTATGGAGTGGGCAAAAGTTACTTTCCATGTATAATTGGAGAAAATTGAATGGATCTTGTTCTGCGGGCCTGTTATTAAAAAGTTTTCCCCAGAAACTTCTTGCAAACAAGTTTGAGAGAAAGCCAACTTCTAAGTGCTGGAGTGCCTGTGTCCCTAGAAGGGGGCGGCGTAACTTGGCAAATAAAAATGTTTACAGGACGCTTTGGTTTTATATGCAGCAACAACATTGATTTAGGGAACAGACACTAAAGCTTTCTTTAGTTCCTGGCAACTCTCCTCTTTAATCACAGGAAGCAAACAAGGAGAGCCCTGCATTGCTGTAATGGAGAATAATCAGTAGAAGATGTGTGACTCAGATGGGTGTCTGCAGTCAGCGTAAAAGAGAACTTAGCTGTGTTTACAGGTATGCACTGAGGCTGCTCCGGTGCAATTACACCATGGCCAGGAGATTTGTGGAAAACCACCCCCTCCAAAATAGTCAGGCAGAAATCCACTTGGGGACACACTCAGGCAACCACAACCCCAGTGGGATCTTGTCTTAAAAATAGTCAGTGGGGGGACTTCCCTGGTGGTCCAGGGGCTAAAACTCTACACTCCCAATGCAGGGGGCCTGGGTTCAATCCCTGGTCATGGAACTAGACCCCACATGCCACAACTAAGAGTTTGCAAGCTACAACTAAAGATCCCACACGCTGCAACTAAGACTCATGCAGCCACATAAATAAATAAATATATATTTGTGAAATAGTCAACATGATGCCAAAATCCACAAGAAGGGCTATGTGAGAACAGAACCGCTTCCCCAAAGAACTTCCTGCAGCAGGGCCCAAACTCAGGAGACTTTAGAGTCCAAGCTGTTCCTCTGATGCTCAACAGAAAAGGGAGGGTGAGGCTCAGAAAAGGGTGGGGGAAGGGGCCACAGTGAGGCTCCAGGGCCAGGGAGCAGTTCAGCCAGGACAGTTCTGCAGCCTCCTCAGTTGGCCTAGCCGGCCAGAGTCTGCACACCTCGGGTGTAAAAAGATGTGCAGGGTCACGCTCCCCTGAGGGAGTGTCCAGCTCAACAGGGGACAGTCGTGTGTGCCACCTACAATAAAGGT
>SJYD01056259.1:62749-73962 GCA_006408635.1 Nanger granti | reverse complement strand
TACATTTTCTGCTACAAATTTATATTACAGCTTCCCTGGTGCCTCAGTTGTTAAAGAATTTGCTTGCAATGAGGGTGATCCTGGGTTGGGAAGATCTGGAGAAGGGAAAGGCAACCCACTCCAGTCATCTTGCCTGGATAATTCCATGGATAGAGGGGTCTGGTGGGCTACAGTCCACCAGATAGAAATGAGTTGGAAACAACTGAGCAACTTTTACTTTTTGATTTATGTTAAAGTTATTTTTTGCTTTTTCCTGTTTTATTTGTGTGGTAGATAGATGTTTTGTCCTTTTGTTCTCTTCCCTTGATTCCTTCTTACTTTTCCTAGTGCTGTTTGTGGAAGTGGACACAGACCTCTGTGGGTCTAGTGTGTCAGCCTGGGCTGTTGAACCCACAGCGAGCTTCCACCCAGGGACTGCTTGAGACGAGGGTGAGGCTGGAATCTGCAGGAACACCACCCCCCCCCCAAGAACACAATCTGGACCCGGGCTCTGTGCTCCGTATGACCAGAGACCCTGGAGTCCCTGTTCCCAGAAGCAGGGCCTCAACCTCAGCAGCACCAACACGGCTGATTTCACAGTGGCTGATGTGGCCCTCAATTGGGAGTCCACAGTGCATGACCAGCCACTCAGTTGGGGGCCACCCTCTGTGCCCAGCACAGATGACCGACCTGTTTGTGCAGGTGCTGAGAATCAAGAAGCACCTGGATACTGGCATGAAGACTTGCAGGTGGCACACATGGAGGAGGGCACTGAGAGGAGCCTGCACTCTGTCCACATGGTGTACACGACAGCCCTCATTTAGGTGGGGGTGGGGGAGGGGTAGAGATGTTGGCTCCACAAGCCAGGGACACCCATGTCTGGTCTAGGCAGGAGGCAGCGGGCCTCTGAGGGGATGGGCACGCGTCCACTCAGATGGACATATGGTCACTCGAGGCATGAGAGACTGACTTCTAAGGGGACAACACAGGTCCACTCTCGTTAGAAGACACTGACCTCTAGTTGGATGGACACATGTCAACTCCAGGCATGAGAGGGCTGACTTCTGGCATCAGTTATTAAGAATTCCCAACCAACGTGTGTTTCTGAACTCACACCTGCACCTCTGGCCTCTGGTGTGTCTCCCAGAATTTGGGTATACAAGGTCTCTGACGTGTCTTTCCCTGTGTCCAGTTTTGGGGTGTCCAGTATATTCTTTCAGCTGCTGGCCAAGTCACTTAATGGCTCACTCTGTATAAATCACAGCAGGATCCTCTATGATCCACCTCCCAGTATACTGGAAATAAAAGCAAAAATAAACAAATGGGATCTACATAAAATTAAAAGCTTCTGCACAACAAAGGAAACTATAAGCAAGGTGAAAAGACAGCTTTCTGAATGGGAGAATATAATAGCAAATGAAACAACTGACAAACAACTCATCTCAAAGATATACAAGCAACTTATGCAGCTCAACTCCAGAAAAACATATGATCCAATAAAAAAATGGGCCAAAGAACTAAATAGACATTTCTCCAAAGAAGACATACAGATGGCTAACAAACACTTGAAACGATGTTCAACATCACTCATTATCAGAGAAATGCAAATCAAGACCACAATGAGGTACCATTTCACACCAGTCAGAATGGCTGCGATCCAAAAGTCTACAAGCAATAAATGCTGGAGAGGATGTGGAGAAAAGGGAACCCTCTTACACTGCTGGTGGGAATGCAAACTAGTACAGCCACTATGGAAAACAGTGTGGAGATTTCTTAAAAAAATTGCAAATATAACTGTCTTATGACCAGAAATCCCACTGCTGGGCATACACACTGAGTAAACCAGAACTGAAAGGGACACATGTACCCCAATGTTTATTGCAGCCCTGTTTATAATAGCCAGGACATGGAAGCAAACTAGATGTCCATTAGCAGATGAATTGATAAGAAAGCTGTGGTACATAGACACAGTGGAGTATTAGCCCTTAAAAAGAGTAAATTTGACTCTGTTCTAATGAGATGGATGAAACTGGAGCCGATTATACAGAGTGAAATATGCCAGAAAGAAAAACACCAATGCAGTATACTGACACATATATATGGAATTTAGAAATTTAGTCATGATGACCTATATGGGACAACAAAACAGACACAGAGGTATAGAAGGGACTTTTGGACTCTGAGGGAGAGGGTGGGATGATTTGGGAGAATGGCATTGAAACATGTATGCTATCATTAAGAAACGAAGAGCCAGTCTATGTTTAATACAGGATACAGGATGCTTGGGGCTGGTGCACGGGATGATCCAGGGAGATGATATGGGGTGGGAGGTGGGAGGGGGCTTCGGCATTGGGAGATCGTGTACACCTGTGACTGATTCATGTCAATGTATGTCAAAACAAATACATTATTGTAATGTAGAATAAAGTGTTAAAAATTAAAAAAAATAAAGATAACGAGTAAAACTGTGGCTGTATATAATCATACACATTATGTGTGTATTTGTGTGTGTATATATATATTTATATATGCGTGCATTTGTATATGTGTACACTTAAAATTTGTACATTGTGAATAATATATAAAATCTTAAAACCTGACACATATGACAACAAACATTTAAAATATAAACTAACAAAATTTGGTTTTGCTGAGGAAATGCATATAATTACTGACATTATCTTAGAATACTGGAGTATGGGGATGGTAATCAAAACAGAACCTGTGTTTACTTGGTTTTATTCTTGTAATAAAACTCTTTTACATTGTGAATAATATATAAAATCTTAAAACCTGACATATATGACAACAGACATTTAAAATGTAAACTAACAAAATTTGGTTTTGCTGAGGAAATGCATATAATTACTGACATTATCTTAGAATACTGGAGTATGGGGATGGTAATCAAAACAGAACCTGTGTTTACTTGGTTTTATTCTTGTAATAAAACTCTTTATGCACAATGCCCCCCAGTATTGCCTTCATGGGAGGTGGGCTACTACCCCTACCCCACCAGTGAAAGCCCACCTCTCCATTCTAAACCCCTTTGTTCCAAAGAAGACACAACAGATGGCTAAGAAACACATGAAAAATACTCAACATCACTCATTATCAGAGGAATGCAAACCAAAACCACAATGAGGTACCATCTCACGCTGTTCAGGATGGCTGCTATCCAAAAATCTACAAGAAATAAATGCTGGGGAGGGTGTGGAGAAGGGAACCCTTTTGTGGGAATGCAAACTAGTACAGCCACTGTGGAGAACAGTGTGGAGATTCCTTAAAAACTGGAAATAGAACTGCCATATGACCCAGCAATCCCACTGCTGGACATACGCACTGAGGAAACCAAACTTGAAGAGACGTGTGTATCCGAATGATCATCACAGCACTGTTTACAAAAGCCAGAACATAGAAGCAACCTAGACGTCCATGAGCAGATGAATCAATAAGAAAGCAGTGGTACATATACACAATGGAATATTACTCAGCCATTAAGAAGAATATCCTTGAGTTACTTCTAATGAGGTGGATGAAAGTGGAGCCTATTATACAGAGTGAAATAAGTCAGAATGAAAAACATCAATAGAGTAAACTAATGCCTATATATGGAATTAAGAAAGATGGTAATGATACCCCTGTATGTGAGATGGCAAAAGAGACACAGATGTACAGAACAGTCTTTTGGACTTTGTGGGAGAAGGCGAAGGTTGGGTGATCTGAGAGAATAGCATTGAAACAGGTATGTCATAGTGCCTCCTCCCCTCCCCAGCTGAGTATCACTGTCTGCTAGCCTCAGTGCCCAGGAGGTGGGGGCACCTCAGCCTATCCCATGAGGAAGCCACAGGCCCAAGAACCAGGTGTGTCTTCCTGGGGTTTTGATTGTACAAATCATGTGCTCACCTTTAATAATCACCTCACACCCTGCATTCGCCTGAGAAACACACAGAGGACTGAGGAGACCATGGAAACTGCCATCAAGCCCTGCCTTGGCAGTCATCCACATCCAGTGGACACACAGACAGAAGACACGCCCCACAAGACAGGGCTGAGAATAGCCTACGCAATGCCCAGCTCCTCAACGTGCCTACCAGCAGCCCCGAGGCGGCTTCTGGTCCAGCCCAGTGACATCACACAAAGCAAATGAAGAGCAGCCTCCGAAATGCCCAGCTCCTCAGAGCTCCCTTCGTCAGCCCTGAGGTGGCTTTTGATTCAGGCCAAGAACGTCACAGGACGTAACTGAGACACAGCCTCTGCAATGCCCAGCTTCACACTCAGGCCCTTTGTCAGCCCTGAAGCAGCTTCCAGTTCAGCCTAGTGACATCACGCAATGCGAACGAGGAGCAGCCTGCACAAGGCCTAGCTCCTCAGAGTGCCATCAGTCAGCCCCAAGGCGGCTTCTGTTCTGGCTGGTAATGTCACAGGACCTGACTGAGATGCAGCCTCCACAATGCCCAGATCCACCCATGCACCATTCCTCAACCCTGAGGAAGCTTCAAGTTCAACATGATGACATCTCCAACACACCCGTCGGCCCAGATGAAGTCACCTGAGATGGTGCTTGTGTGGCTGGTGGGCGATCCTGGGCACTGGCCCCATACCCACGGGCAACGGTAGAGGAGCCCCCACTGGGTCAGCTTCTCCAGAGACCAGGCTGGGTGGACGCAGACAAACTCCAGGTTCTCTGTGAGGTTGATTGAACGTCACAGGACGTAACTGAGACACAGCCTCTGCAATGCCCAGCTTCACACTCAGGCCCTTTGTCAGCCCTGAAGCAACTTCCAGTTCAGCCTAGTGACGTCACGCAACGCGAACGAGGAGCAGCCTGCACAAGACCTAGCTCCTCAGAGTGCCATCAGTCAATCCCAAGGCGGCTTCTGTTCTGGCTGGTAATGTCACAGGACCTGACTGAGATGCAGCCTCCACAAAGCCCAGATCCACCCATGCACCATTCCTCAACCCTGAGGAAGCTTCCAGTTCAACATGATGACATCTCCAACACACCCGGCGGCCCAGATGAAGTCACCTGAGATGGTGTTTGTGTGGCCAGTGGGCGACCGTGGGCACTGGCCCCATACCCACGGGCAATGGTAGGGGAGCCCCCACTGAGTCAGCTTCTCCAGAGACCAGGCCAGGTGGACGCAGACAAACTCCAGGTTCTCTGTGAGGTTGATGCTGGCCACCAACAGCCTGCCTGGGACAACAGGGGGGCTGCTGTTCATGGTGCCGGCTGTTGGGTCAGCCACCCACGTTTGTGGTCACTACCCCACGGAGTCATATGGCCCACCAAACCGTGTGGTCACTGACTCAAATGGTCAGCCACCCATGGGGTCACTACCCCATGCAGTGATTCCGTCCACTGGCCACCAACCCCCATGGGCACCCACCCATGGGGTTACTAACCTGCAAGCTCATGCACTCACTTGTCCACATGATTACCCACTCACACCATCACCCGCCGGCATGGTCACCCACTCGCTGGGTCAGCAGCTCACATGGTAACCCACCCTGCACTCAGCAACTCAAACGGGTCACCCACCCACGCGTTCTCTTGCCCATGTGCCCAGTAACCCATGGGGTCACCCACCCATGCAGTCACTCACCCAGGGGACCCCTAATCCATGGGGTCACCTGCCCACACAGTCACTAAGCTGGGCCATCACCCACCCAGACTATGGTCTCGGCAGAGGTCAGAGATTGAGATGTCCAACAGAGACCGAAGTTCAGACAGCAGGGGCTCACAGGGGTGTTGACTCATGAATTTCTTCTGTTACAGAAGCAGGCAGGCTGGACAGTAACCCCAAAGATGCCCATACCCTGTCTACATCCTGACCCCCTGTGGTGGATACAGTAACGTCCCCAAGGATGTCCACACCCTGGTCCCCATGTGGTGAACAGAATAACATCCCCTAATACATTCTGTGTCATTTCTCCACTTGAACCCAAAGCGAGCCCCATGCCCTAGGACATGTGTGTAACCAGGTGTCCCAGTTTGAAGGCAGCACTCCCCTGGGTGGCTGCAGCTCTTTAGGTGCTCCAGGTAGTGGACAAGGTCTCGGGGCTTCACCTGGTTCCCCCACCAGTAGGGGATACTGGGCCACAGTTCTGCATGCTGATTCATGGATGCCTGGTCCTTGTACTACAGGATGATCTGCTGGCCCTGGGAACACAGCTGGTGCAGAGTCGGCACCTCCTGGGGGGAGAATCATCTGGGAATCCGTGAGACATGTGCACAGGGGCTACTGGGGTGCCTTGTAACATGATGTGTCAGTTATTGGGGGGTGTCTGAGAAGCTACAGTGATGTGTGGATTATTAAAGAGTCTATGAGCAGTGATGGGCTCGTTATTTGGATCTCTTTGAAAAGAGACAGTCATGGGTGGGTTATTGGCATGTCTGAATAGAGGCACTAGTGGGTAGATTACTGGGGTGTCTGAGTGCAGACAGTGTTGGATAGATTACTTGGGTGTCTTGAGCAGTGATGGGTCGATTATTGGGATGCCTGACTGGAAACAGGTGGGTGGGTTATAGGGGTTTCTGATAGGAAAGAGCAGGTGGATTACTGGGGCATCGTGAGGCATGATTGATGAGTTTTGGAGGTGTTTGAATAGAGGCCAGGCAGAGTGGATTATAGGGGGTGCCTGTGACCAGTGATGGGCTGGTCATTGGGATGTTTGAGTGGAGACCATAGTGGGTGGATTACTGGGGTTCCATGAGCGCTTCACCTGGTGCCTGAATCAGCCTCATTCAGTGAGTGGATAGTCTGATTACAGTGAGTCCTAGTGCTCCCACCACCCCCGGTGCCAAGAGCATGACCAGCCTGTGGCCCCTGCTCACCACACAGGGACACAGCATGTCCCCAAAGATGTTCTTGATGCAGCCCATCAGGTACTCGTGCAGGTCCTCCATCACACACTCGAAGTTCCTGCACGCCAGGATAACCTCCTCCTGGGGGTGGTTCTCCAGCCACTCAGATCTCTGTGAGCATGTCCTGGGTGGGGTTAGGGAGAAGGGCCTTGTAGTGAGAGACAGAGGGTCGTGGGTGGGGTATTCCCCCAGCACAGTCACTCTACAGACAGGTTAGGGTGTCCTGACACACAAAGGCAAAAAGCATGGCGCCTGCCCCCAAGGGACCCAGCCTCTCCTGAGTGGCAGTGGGGAGCCGTGGCATTGCTCTGGTGTGTGTGTGTGTGTGTGTGTGTGTGTGTACATGCTCCTGTAGGTACAGGTGCACACACAGGTGTACATGTGTTCAGGGTCTGTGTGTGCATGGATATGCATGTGTGTGTGTGCACAGCATCAGAGAGCAGTGCTTATAATATTGTGTGAAGTCTGTATTCCAGGGAGCATGTGAGACCTGCAGGGTATATTCACACCGAGGCCCAAGACAGAACCTCCAGTCCCCAAGTGTCATTAGGTTCTGTGGTGGGGGCACTGGGGGCTGAGGCCAGAGTGAGCCATTAAGTGACTTGGCCAGCAGCTGAAAGAATATACTGGACACCCCAAAACTGGACACAGGGAAAGACATGTCAGAGAGACCTTGTATACCCAAATTCTGGGAGACACACCAGAGGCCAGAGGTGCAGGTGTGAGTTCAGAAACACATGTTGGTTGGGAATTCTTAATAACTGATGCCCTAAGTCAGCCCTCTCATGCCTGGAATTGATGTGTGTCCATCCAACTAGAGGTCAGTGTCTTCTAACGAGAGTGGACCTGTGTTGTCCCCTTAGAAGTCACCCTCTCATGCCTCGAGTGACCATATGTCCATCTGAGTGGATGTGTGCCCATCCCTTCAGAGGCCCTCTGCCTCCTGCCTAGACCAGAAGTGGGTGTCCCTGGCTTGTGGAACCACCATCTCTACCCCTCTCCCACCCCCAACTAAATGAGGGCTGTCGTGTACACCATGTAAACAGAGTACAGGCTCCTCTCATTGCCCTCCTCCATGTTTGCCACCTGCAAGTCTTCATGCCAGTATCCAGGTGCTTCTTGATTCTCAGCACCTGCACAAACAGGTCGGTCATCTGTGCTGGGCACAGAGGCTGGCCCCCAACTCAGTGGCTGGTCATGCACTATGGACGCCCAATTGAGGGCCACATCGGCCACTGTGAAATCAGCCCTGTTAGTGCTGCTGGGGTTGAGGCCTGCTTCTGGGAATAGGGACTCCAGGGTCTCTGGTCATATGGAGCACAGAGCCCGGGTCCAGATTGTGTTCTTGGGGGACTGTTCCTGCAGATTCCAGCCTCACCTTCCTCTCAAGCAGTCCCTGGGTGGAAGCTCGCTGTGCATTCAACAGCCCAGGCTCCATGACACCCAAGCTGGACCCTTGGACATGAGGAAACACTAGACCCACAGAGGTCTGTGCCCACTTTCACAAACAGCACTAGGAAAGGTAAGAAGGAATAAAGGGAAGAGAACAAAAGGACAAAACATCTGTCTACCACACAAATAAAACAGGAAAAAGCAAAAAAATAACTTTAACATAAATTGAAAAGTAAAAGTTGCTCGGTTGTTTCCAACTCATTTCTATCTGGTGGACTGTAGCCCATCAGACCCCTCTGTCCATGGAATTATCCAGGCAAGATGACTGGAGTGGGTTGCCTTTCCCTTCTCCAGATCTTCCCAACCCAGGATTGAACCCACATCACCCTCATTGCAAGCAAATTCTTTAACAACTGAGGCACCAGGGAAGCTGTAATATAAATTTGTAGCAGAAAATGTACTGTGTTATCTACAATGAGTCATAATGGAAAAAGAAATAAAAAATAAGCATAAACAATGGGGAAGAAAATAATAGATACTCTCTATCCAAAATAAAAGAAAAACTAATATTAACATAAACTTGTAGCAGAAAATGGTACTGTGTTCTCTACACAGATTCACAATGGAAAAAGAAAAAGATATAAGGATAAAAAATGGGAAAGGAAGTCACAACCCCCCTCCCAATCCAAATTACAAGGAAAAACAAAGACTCATATGATATTGTCAGCTATTGTCAGGCACTTGCCATCCACCTCTACAAGGATTAAATGAAATGCTGCTGCAGCTGCTGATCTTAAACACCCCTTGAAAGATCACCACCTGTGCCCCCCCACACACACACCCAGGTATCTTTGGCAGCTATACCACTTGAGACTATGGCACTGAGATCCCCCAGTATGGAGAGGACTCCACCAAGGAGGGATGCAGAAGAGAAGGACCCAACATCAAGGGACAATCGGAGCAGAGGGACTCCAGTCCTGCAGGACCCCCGGGCTCTTGTGGACCCCCTCCTGCTCACTCTCTTCTCTGATGTGAGCTCTTAAGGCCAGGCTGTAGGCATTTGATGCAAGCAGGCATATAGTTTGTCCACATTCCAGCCCTGGCTCTCTGCCAATCAGATTCCTTGAGGAGGAGTCCAGCAACTGGAGACCTCCCAGGAGGAAGCAATTACACAAGGTAAGAGCTGTGCTTGACAGCCTCTTTCCTCTTGGGAGCACCAGCCTGAGAGCAGAAAAACCAGGAATATGAGTGCCCCTCAAGTGCAGGTACAGGAAGGCGGGGGCCATCTGTCCCCTCCAGGTGATCACCTGCTTCTACAGGCACCTGGTCCAGGTGGGTTTTCTACCCCATCCTGCATCCACCCCCTGCCTAACATCTGTGCCAGTGACAGGACCACGGTCAATTAGGTGCCCCCTGCAACCAAAGAGGGCCCCCGCCATTGACTCCTCCCCATCCTCCACAATGACTGCCTCCCACCCCGGCTTCTCTCCATCCCATAAAACCCCCGGTGCACCCTGGAGAAGCACTACAGTGGAGGGGTGTGTGTGCATGCGTGTGTTCTGTCGTTTCAGTCATCTCGACTCTCTGTGACCCCATGGACTCTAGCCTGCCAGGCTCCGCTGTAAATGGGATTTCCCATGTGAGACTACTACAGTGGGGTGCCATATTCTCCTCCGTGGGATCTTCCCAATCCAAGGATGAGATCCGGTCCCATGCATTGCAAGCTGATTGTTTACCATCTGAGCCACCAAGGATGTCTCCTTGGAGGGGGTGCCAGGGTGCAAACGTAAACCGAACTCAGAGGACATGGGAACTCAGTTATTGCTCATCTGGGACCAGGAAGGAGCTCTGGTGTCAGCACAGCTCCACAAAGGGTGGGACCCAGCCTCCCCCTTCCCCTCCCAGCTCCTCCAGCCTCTGACTTCAGACAGTGATGCTGTTAGTCCATGGGTCCCCCTTCTGGCTTCAGGCTGGTTCCACAGTAGAGCTGTGTCCTTTCCTACCTTTCTGGGAGGCTCTCTTGTGGGGAAGATCTCCTGGAGGAGGGCATGGCAACCCACTCCAGTATTCTTGCCTGCAGAATCCCATGGACAGTGAAGTCTGGCAGACTACAGTTCATGGGGTCACAATGGATCAGAGGTGACTGAGCAAATAAACAATTCTGCTTTACAGTAGGTTTGTTCTCTGCACCGCTTCCCCAAGAGGGATAGGGAATACCACCCCCAGTGTGTGACACTAGTGGCAGGAGCTGGGTCCAGGGCCTGGGCGTGCACACAGACCCTCACCTATGTGGTGGACCACTTGAACACCACAGGCAGGGTGACACATGGCAGCACTTTCCCCAGAAGCTGCAGCAGCCTCGACTCCTTGTGAGAGATGGGTGACTTCTTGTTAGGAGCTGGGTCCAGGGCCTGGGCGTGCCCACAGACCCTCACCTATGTGGTGGACCACTTGAACACCACAGGCAGGGTGACACATGGCAGCACTTTCCCCAGAAGCTGCAGCAGCCTCGACTCCTTGTGAGAGATGGATGACTTCTTGTTCAGGCAGTAGGTCATTGTGCTGTGTCTCCCTGCAGGCAAACAAGGCGGGTGACATCTCACCCCCTGAGCCTCTCCTCTATGCCCCCAAGCCACCCTAAGGATGCATAGCTATAACACCGTGAGGTATGGGAGAGACCTGAAAGTCATATCCACTGAGTCCTGGACTCCACTGAGTCCCTGCCTCGAAATAGGGTGTCTGCAGATGTGAAAAAGTGAAAGTCAGTTTATTTAAGGAATTCTGTTTGGGGGCAGGAAAGGCTTGTGATGGCCTTTGATTTTTATGGTTTTTTGTTTCCCAGATGGTGCTTGTGGCAAAGAGCCCGCTTGCCAAAGCAGGAGGCATAAAAGATGCAGGGGTGATCCTTGGGTTGGAAAGATCCCCTGGGAAGGGAATGACAACCTATTCCATTATTCTTGCCTGGAGAATCCCA
>SJYD01056259.1:50791-60890 GCA_006408635.1 Nanger granti | reverse complement strand
TTTTTTTTTTTCTTATTTATTCTCAGGTTCAAGGGATAGGAAGAAGGTTTTACAAGTTCATAAAATAATTTGATTTGATGATGTTATGGAAGAGTGGATGGATGGATGGATAGAAAAGTGAATGGATGGATGAATGGATGGTGAGTGGGTGATGGATCAATGGATGGGTGGATGATGGGTTGATCGGTGGATGGGTGGATTTATGGATGAATGGGTGGATGCGTGGTTAGATGGACAGATGGGTGGATGGACAGGTGAGTGGGTGGATGGACAGGTGAGTGGGTGGATGGACAGATAGATGAGTGGATGGGTGGGTGTGTGGGTGTATGGATGGGTGGGTCAGCAGCATGTGGTCCATGCACACAGTGGTGTATGAGTCACCATGAAAAGGAGTGAAGTTCTGATACAGGCTACATTGTTGTTGGACCTTGAACACACGATGGTCAGTGAGAGAAGCAGACACAGAAGGACACATTTTACGTGTCCATTTATAAGAGATGCCCAGAACAGGCAAATTTACAAAGACATTGTGGTCCATGCACACAGTGGTGTATGAGTCACCATGAAAAGGAGTGAAGTTCTGATACAGGCTACATTGTTGTTGGACCTTGAACACACGATGGTCAGTGAGAGAAGCAGACACAGAAGGACACATTTTACGTGTCCATTTATAAGAGATGCCCAGAACAGGCAAATTTAGAAAGACAGAAGCAGATGAGTGGTGCCTGGGCTTGGGGAGAGGCATCATGAGTTATTTTGTAAGGGGTACAGAGGGAGAGCAGCCAAGGGCCCCTCTGTGGATGGAGGAGGCCTGAAGACTCAGAAGCTTCCTCCCTTGGAGCCTCCACAGCCTTCCCCATGGGAAACATGCGGAAAGGCTGAGAGACTGGGTCCACAGTTCCCTATCTGCTCCACACCTTCAAAGGAAGAGCCGTGTGGGGGCCTTCCTCTCAGGGTGGATGGGATGGCCGGCAGAGAACCCCACAGCTGTCGAGAGAGTGAGAAAGAGTCTAAAGCTGCCTTCCATAGAAAACAGCACTTCCTGTTTGTCCAACTGTCCATGTGGGCTCCCATCAGGCAGTGCCCAGGGTCACAGAGCCAGGGCAGGACTCAGTGTGTGCACAGCCAGAGGAGTGCTGGTAGAGAATGAGGAACATTTGCATCTTGAGGAGGTGAGCAGAGTTCTGTCTGGCAGGGACCCTCCCCTCGAGACCACAGTGTCTGGTGGCCAACCCTCTGATGGCCTGAGCACAGCAGTGTCACCCTGGAAGTGCCTGCCTGCCTGGTCACCACCGGACATCCCCAAGTCCAGATGCCCGCCCATAGCTGAGCTATGCAGCACTTTTTGCAACCAAACTGGCTCAAATCAGAGGTTCCTCATTTTAATTAGATAGTTCTGGCACCACTTATCAGATTGTTTTGGGGGTAGGTGCCCCCCTTAAACTTTGGGCCCTCCAGGCTCAAGTGCAGAAGGTGCTGCAAACGCTCTGATGGAAAACATGGATGCAAAGTTGAGATGTCCCCAGGAATAGGACAGAGTGGCTGAGAAAACACAACCCCGCCCCCGACGGAGGCTGGCATATATCTTGAAGGCAGGCTCTCGGGGGTTCAATTACCTTGCCGTTTGAATGAGATAAAGTGGACAGACAAGGAAAGGTGCTGGTGTGTGTGTATGCATGTATGTGCAGGATGTGTGCATGTGTGTTTGGTGTGTGTGTGTGTGTGCGTGTGCATATGTGTGTGTGTGTTCCGTGGGCATGTTTGTATGTGTGTGTGATCAGTGTGCCTGTGTGTCCCTGCATGTGTGCATGTCTGGCTCTGAGACTTCCCACACTCGGACCCCTCTCGATTCTGCAGAGCCAAGCAGAGCCAAGCTTGCGGGGCCTCACCTTGGATGGAGAGGTGGTGCAGGGCCACGTTGCAGAGCTGAAAACTCAGCGCTGACATCCAGTGTGACTTCACCTTGCTGGCACAGAAAGGAGCAGGGTGAGGTCACCTGTCAGCCCATCGGAGGCCAATCAAGGGCGATCTGGGGAAGGAAATAGAAGACCCAGTGCTGGCGGTGCAGAGGTATGGCTCTGAGAAACTGTACCTGCGGAATTCTCTCCAAGAGAAAGGAGGGTGGGATGATGGAGAGGGGAGAAGTGCTGTAGAAACAGAAACTGAGACACAGAGGAATGGACAGAGACATGAAGAGAGACAGATAGAAGACCCAGTGCTGGCGGTGCAGAGGTATGGCTCTGAGAAACTGTACCTGCGGAATTCTCTCCAAGAGAAAGGAGGGTGGGATGATGGAGAGGGGAGAAGTGCTGTAGAAACAGAAACTGAGACACAGAGGAATGGACAGAGACATGAAGAGAGACAGACAGAAGTAGGGCGAGGGGAGAGAGAGACACAGGAAGTGAAGTGAGGGTTTGAGGGGAAGCATGGGAGGGGGGAGACAGGGACCAAACGACAGACCCCAGCAGCTGAAGTCTGT
This sequence comes from Nanger granti, assembly GCA_006408635.1. NCBI lineage: Eukaryota > Metazoa > Chordata > Mammalia > Artiodactyla > Bovidae > Nanger > Nanger granti. The sequence goes on along the minus strand of SJYD01056259.1, from coordinate 58,411 downwards.
TCTCCTTGAGGCTAGAGCTTGCAATCCCCTCCAGAGAGTCCCCCTTCCTTGCACTGTGCACCAGCCCACTCCTCTTGGGACTGAGGGGGGCCCAGTTGAGCCTGTGGGCTCCAGGTATGGGGGCTTCTATCCTAGGGGCGATGGAGCCCAGGCACAAGGTCACATGCCTTTCACTCCCCAGAGGTGGTCTCTCCATCTGGTATGGATGGATGAATGGATGGTGAGTGGGTGATGGATCAATGGATGGGTGGATGATGGATTGATCGGTGGATGGGTGGATATATGGATGGATGGGTGGATGCGTGGTTAGATGGACAGACGGGTGGATGGATAAGTGAGTGGGTGGATGGACAGGTGAGTGGGTGGATGGAAAGATAGATGAGTGGATGGGTGGGTGTGTGGGTTTTTAGATGGATCCGTGGGTCAGCAGCTTGTGGTCCATGCACACAGTGGTGTATGAGTCACCATGAAAAGGAGTGAAGTTCTGATACAGGCTACATTGTTGTAGGACCTTGAACACACGATGGTCAGTGAGAGAAGCAGACACAGAAGGACACATTTTACGTGTCCATTTAGAAGAAATGCCCAGAACAGGCCAATTTATGGTCCATGCACACAGTGGTGTATGAGTCACCATGAAAAGGAGTGAAGTTCTGATACAGGCTACATTGTTGTAGGACCTTGAACACACGATGGTCAGTGAGAGAAGCAGACACAGAAGGACACATTTTACGTGTCCATTTAGAAGAAATGCCCAGAACAGGCCAATTTACAAAGACAGAAGCAGATGAGTGGTGCCTGGGCTTGGGGAGAGGCATCATGAGTTATTTTGTAAGGGGTACAGAAGGAGAGCGGCCAAGGGCCCCTCTGTGGATGGAGGAGGCCTGGAGACTCAGAAGCTTCCTCCCTGTGTAGCCCCCACAGCCTTCCCCATGGGAAACATGCGGAAAGGCTGAGAGACTGGGTCCACAGTTCCCTATCTACTCCACACCTTCAAAGGAAGAGCCATGTGGGGGCCTTCCTCTCAGGGTGGATGGGATGGCCGGCAGAGAACCCCACAGCTGTCGAGAGAGTGAGAAAGAGTCTAAAGCTGCCTTCCATAGAAAACAGCACTTCCTGTTTGTCCAACTGTCCATGTGGGCTCCCATCAGGCAGTGCCCAGGGTCACAGAGCCAGGGCAGGACTCAGTGTGTGCACAGCCAGAGGAGTGCTGGTAGAGAATGGGGAACATTTGCATCTTGAGGAGGTGAGCAGAGTTCTGTCTGGCAGGGACCCTCCCCTCGAGACCACGGTGTCTGGTGGCCACCTCTCTGATGGTCTGAGCACAGCAGTGTCACCCTGGAAGTGCCTGCCTGCCTGGTCACCACCGGACATCCCCAAGTCCAGATTCCCGCCCATAGCTGAGCTTTGCAGCACTTTTTGCAACCAAACTGGCTCAAATCAGAGGTTCCTCATTTTAATTAGATAGTTCTGGCACCACTTATCAGATTGTTTTGGGGGTAGGTGCCCCCCTTAAACTTTGGGCCATCCAGGCTCAAGTGCAGAAGGTGCTGCAAACGCTCTGATGGAAAACACGGATGCAAAGTTGAGGTGTCCCCAGGAGTAGGACAGAGTGGCTGAGAAAACACAACCCAGCCCCCGAGGGAGGCTGGCATATGTCTTGAAGGCAGGCTCTCGGGGGTTCAATTACCTTGCCATTTGAATGGGATAAAGTGGACAGACAAGGAAAGGTGCTGGTGTGTGTGTGTGCATGTATGTGCAGGATGTGTGCATGTGTGTTTGGTGTGTGTGTGTGTGTGTGTGTGTACATATGTGTGTGTGTGTTCCGTGGGCATGTTTGTATGTGTGTGTAATCAGTGTGCCTGTGTGTCCCTGCATGTGTGCATGTCTGGCTCTGAGGCTTCCCACACTCAGACCCCTCTCGCATCTGCAGAGCCAAGCAGAGACAAGCTTGCGGGGCCTCACCTTGGATGGAGAGGTGGTGCAGGGCCACGTCGCAGAGCTGAAAACTCAGTGCCGACATCCAGTGTGACTTCACCTTGCTGGCACAGAAAGGAGCAGGGTGAGGTCACCTGTCAGCCCATCGGAGGCCAATCAAGGGCGATCTGGGAAAGGAAATGGGGCTTTGCATAATTAAAACAGGATATGCAGAAGACCCAGTGCTGGCGGTGCAGAGGCATGGCTCTGAGAAACTGTACCTGCGGACTTCTCTCCAAGAGAAAGGAGGGTGGAGTGATGGAGAGGGGAGAAGTGCTGTAGAAACAGAAACTGAGACACAGAGAAATGGACAGAGACATGAAGAGAGACAGACAGAAGTAGGGCGAGGGGAGAGAGAGACACAGGAGGTGAAGTTAGGGTTCGAGGGGAAGCATGGGAGGGGGGAGACAGGGACCAACAGACAGACCCCAGCAGCCGAAGTCTGTTCTCCTTGAGGCTAGAGCTTGCAACCCCCTCCAGAGAGTCCCCTTTCCTTGAACTGTGCACCTGCCCACTCCACTTGGGGCAGAGGGGGGCCCAGTTGAGCCTGTGGACTCCAGGTATGGAGGCTTCTATCCTAGAGGCGATGGAGCCCAGGCACAAGGTCACATGCCTTTCACTCCCCAGAGGCGGTCTCTCCATCTGGTGGGTGTTGCTGCAGTAAAAGTGATTGGACAGGCTCCCAGGATGAAGCATCCACCTGAGCAGCTGAGAAGCTGGGAATGCCTCCAGTCAAGGTCCGAATGTCCCCTCTTTACTGTTATGAGTGGGTGTCCTGGTGGTCTGGATGCCATCAAGATTCCTTTTATGGCAAACACATGCCTGGATCTATATTTTTGTGTTTACTTCTCTCCATGGACAGAGGTTGTCTCTATTCTTAAGGTCTATAGTAATAGTATTGTAATAGTAACAGTAATAGTTCTATACCCTATAGTAATAGTTCCATTCTGTTCTCATAGTCCCCCCCTACAGTAATGCACCCCTTCTATTGTCATACTCTCCCCTGTACAGTAATAGTCCCCCTTCTATAGTAACAGCCCCCTCTAATATCATAGTTGGAGAAAGACATGGTAACCCACTCCAGTATTCTTAGCTGGAGAATGCCATGGACAGAGGGGCTTGGCTGGCTCCATGGGGTCAGTCTGTGGAGTCGCAAAGAGTCGGACACGACTGATCGACCAACACTAATGTCATAGTGTTTAGAGTAATAGTCCTATATTCTCAAAACCTCACTTCTACAGTAACTGTGCTCCACTACTGTCGTAGTCACCCCTCTGTAATAAAACTCCCCCTTTATTCTATTACTCCTCTTCTATTGTCATAGACCCTCCACAGTAATGGTTCCTCTTCTACTGTATCAGCTCCTCTCTATTGTGATAGTAATAGTTCCCCCTATAGGGTAACAGTTTTCTATTAAAGATCTAATAGAGTAATGAAAGTGAAAGTGAAGTTGCTCAGTCATGTCCAACTCTTTGTGACCCCATGGATTGTACCCTACCAGGCTCGTCGATCCATGGGATTCTCCAGGCAAGAATACTGGAGTGAGTTACCATTGACTTCTCCAGGGGATATTCTTGACCCAGGGATTGAACCCAGGGTCTCCTGCATTGTAGGCAGACGCTTTTAGTTATTGAGCCACCAGGAAAGGCAAGATTAATAGAGTAATAATTCTCCTTTACTGTCATAGTCCTCGACTCCATACACTAATAGTCCTGTCTCTATTGTCATACTTCACTTTCTATTTTAATAGTACCCCCTCTGTAGTAAAAGTCTCTCCTCTACTGAAATAGCCCCCCAATGTCATAGTTCTACTATATTGTGATAGTTACCCCCTCTAATGTCAATGTTCTGCTTCTACAGTAGTACTGTCATAGTCCCCTCTCTGCAATAATAGTCCACCATGATTGTAGTAGTGGCATTAAATTATAATAGTCTGCCTCTAACCTCCACCTTCTAGAGTAAAAGTCCTCCACTGTTATAATCTCCCTCTACAGTAATTGTCCCCCTCTACTGTCATAGTCCACTCCGTATTGTAATAAATTTGTCTCTGTGGTAGTAGTCTCTCATCTAGTAATCTCCCTCTGTTGTCAATATTTCCCTTTCACAGTCAAAATCCACCTTCTACTATAACAGTGCTGCCTCTATTATCATAGTTTCCCCTCTACTCTAATAGTCCCCTTCTGCTGTCCCTACTCTATATTAATAGTCCTTTTACTATCTTAGTAGTCCCCACTCTATAGTAATAGTCTTTCTCAATTTCAGTAGTCCCTTTCTATTGTAATAGGCCCTGTCAGCAGTAATAGATCCCCATTCATTATAATAGTCCCCTGTAAGGTAACAGTCTTCTTTATTATAATAGCCCCTCTCTCTTTGTTGTAGTCCCCTCTGTTCAGTAATAGCCCCCACTACAATGGCAGACCACCCTCTACTGTAATAGTCTCACATATACCTTAATAGTCCTCTCTCAACAGTGAGAGTCCTCCTATATTGTAATAGCCCCCCTCTATGGTAAGAGTCCCCCCTCCATAAACGGTTCTGCCTCTTCTGTAATACAGCAAAGCAGAGACATCACTTTGTCAACAAATGTCTGTCTAGTGAAGGCTGTGGTTTTGCAAGTGATCATGTATGGATGTGAGAGTTGCACTATAAAGAAAGTTGAGTGCCGAAGAATTGAGGATTTTGAACTGTGGTTTTGGAGAAGACTCTTGAGAGTTCCTTAGACTGCAAGGAGATCCAACCAGTCCATCGTAAAGGAGATCAGTCATGGGTGTTCATTGGAAGGACTGATGCTAAAGCTGAAACTCCAGTACTTTGGTCACCTCATGTGAAGAGTTGACTCACTGGAAAACACCCTGATGTAGGGAAAGATTGAGGGCAGGAGGAGAAGGGGACGAGGATGAGATGGTTGAATGGCATCACAGACTCAACATGGGTTTGGGTGGACTACAGGAGTTGGTGATGGACAAGGAGCCTGGTGTGCTGCGTTTCATGGGGTCACAGAATTGGAGATGACTGAGCGACTGAACTGAACTGAACCTCTGTAATAGTCCCCCTGTCCAGAATGGTCCCCCTCTATTGCAATAGTTCCCTGTATTATAATAGTTCTCTGTATTGTCTATGGGTAACATGGGTTTGGGTGGACTACAGGAGTTGGTGATGGACAAGGAGCCTGGTGTGCTGCGTTTCATGGGGTCACAGAATTGGAGATGACTGAGCGACTGAACTGAACTGAACCTCTGTAATAGTCCCCCTGTCCAGAATGGTCCCCCTCTATTGCAATAGTTCCCTGTATTATAATAGTTCTCTGTATTGTCTATGGGGTCGCACAGAGTCGGATATGACTGAAGTGACTTAGCAACAGCAGTAGCAGCTCTGTATTGTCATAGCCCCCACCCCCCGACCTGCTGCATAACAGTCCCCATGGTATCAGATTCCCCCTATTATAAATTTCCCCCTCCACAGTAATAGTCTCCCAATTTGTAAGGGTCCTTCTTTATTATGCACCTCCTTTCCCATAGGTGGTTGCAGCACTCCAGTCCCTCCTGTGCGCGTGCACACACACACGCACACACACACACACATATTCATATATGATTTTGGGAAAGATTGAGATCAGAAGGACAAAGGGGTTTGACAGAGGATGAGATGGTTGAATTGCATCACTGACTCCATGCACATGAGGTTGAGTAAACTCCAAGAGTCGTTGATAGACAGGGAGGCCTAGACTGCTGCAGTCCATGGGGTCATGAAGAGTCAGACACGACTGAGTGACTGAACTTAACTGAACACAGCTTTTAGAGTTGCTGTTACAAACACGTGGCCGCAAGGAGTCATCATTGTTTTGCTTCACACTCCACTTCTTAATTTTTTTAAATTAATTAATTTATTTTAATTGGAGGCTGATTACTTTACAATATTGTAGTGGGTTTTGCCATATATTAACATGAATCAACCATGGTGTACATGTGTTCCCCATCCTGAAGGTCCTTCCCACTTCCCTCCCCATCCCATCCCTCAGGGCCATCCCAGTACACCAGCCCTGAGCACCCTCATGCATCAGACCTTTCTCACATATACCTTAATAGTCCTCTCTCAACAGTGAGAGTCCTCCTCTATTGTAATAGCCCCCCTCTATGGTAAGAGTACCCCCTCCATAAATGGTTCTGCCTCTTCTGTAATACAGCAAAGCAGAGACATCACTTTGTCAACAAAGGTCTGTCTAGTGAAGGCTGTGGTTTTGCAAGTGGTCATGTATGGATGTGAGAGTTGCACTGTAAAGAAAGTTGAATGCCGAACAATTGAGGATTTTGAACTGTGGTGTTGGAGAAGACTCTTGAGAGTCTCTTACACTGCAAAGAGATCCAACCAGTCCATCGTAAAGGAGATCAGTCGTGGGTGTTCATTGGAAGGACTGATGCTAAAGCTGAAACTCCAATACTTTGGCCACCTCATGTGAAGAGTTGACTCACTGCAAAAGACCCTGATGCAGGGAAAGATTGAGGGCAGGAGGAGAAGGGGACGAGGATGAGATGGTTGGATGGCATCACAGACTCAATGAACATGGGTTTGGGTGGACTACGGGAGTTGGTGATGGACAAGGAGCCTGGTGTGCTGCGTTTCATCGGGTCGCAGAGTTGGAGATGACTGAGCAACTGAACTGAACTGAACTTCTGTAATAGTCCCCCTGTCCAGAATGGTCCCCCTCTATTGCAATAGTTCCCTGTATTATAATAGTTCTCTGTATTGTCTATGGGGTCGCACAGAGTCGACACGACTGAAGTGACTTAGCAGCAGCAGCAGTAGCAGCTCTGTATTGTCATAGCCCCCCCACCTGCTGCATAACAGTCCCCATGGTATCAGATTCCCCCTATTATAAATTTCCCCCTCCACAGTAATAGTCTCCCATTACGTAAGGGTCCTTCTTTATTATGCACCTCCATTCCCCTATGTGGTTGCAGCACTCCAGCCCCTCCTGTGCACAAACACACACACACACACACACACACACAGACACACACACACACACACACACACACACACACACACACATTCATAGATGATTTTGGGAAAGATTGAGGTCAGAAGGACGAGGGGGTGTGACAGAGGATGAGATGGTTGGATTGCATCACCGACTCCATGCACATGAGTTTGAGTAAACTCCAAGAGTCGTTGATAGACAGGGAGGCCTAGACTGCTGCAGTCCATGGGGTCATGAAGAGTCAGACATGACTGAGTGACTGAATTGAAGGGGTGTGACAGAGGATGAGATGGTTGGATTGCATCACCGACTCCATGCACATGAGTTTGAGTAAACTCCAAGAGTCGTTGATAGACAGGGAGGCCTAGACTGCTGCAGTCCATGGGGTCATGAAGAGTCAGACATGACTGAGTGACTGAATTGAACTGAACACAGCTTTTAGAGTTGCTGTTACAAAAACATGGCCACAAGGAGTCATCATTTTTTTGCTTCACACTCCACTTCTTAATTTTTTAAAAATTAATTAATTTATTTTAATTGGAAGCTTATTACTTTACAATATTATAGTGGTTTTTGCCATACATTAACATGAATCAACCATGGTGTACATGTGTTCCCCATCCTGAAGGCCCTTCCCACTTCCCTCCCCATCCCATCCCTCAGGG
>SJYD01056259.1:33954-50301 GCA_006408635.1 Nanger granti | reverse complement strand
CCCCCCCCCCGACCTGCTGCATAATAGTCCCCATGGTATCAGATTCCCCCTATTATAAATTTCCCCCTCCACAGTAATAGTCTCCCAATATGTAAGGGTCCTTCTTTATTATGCACATCCTTTCCCCTAGGTGGTTGCAGCACTCCAGTCCCTCCTGTGCACACACACACACACACACACACACACACACACACATTCATATATGATTTTGGGAAAGATTGAGGTCAGAAGGACAAGGGGGTGTGACAGAGGATGAGATGGTTAAATTGCATCACTGACTCCATCCACATGAGTTTGAGTAATCACCAAGAGTCGTTGATAGACAGGGAGGCCTAGACTGATGCAGTCCATGGGGTCATGAAGAGTCAGACACGACTGAGTGACTGAACTGAACTGAACACAGCTTTTAGAGTTGCTGTTACAAACACATGGCCACAAGGAATCATCATTGTTTTGCTTCACACTCCACTTCTTAATTTTTTTTTAAATTAATTAATTTATTTTAATTGGAGGCTGATTACTTTACAATATTGTAGTGGTTTTTGCCGTGCATTAACATGAATCAACCATGGTGTACATGTGTTCCCCATCCTGAAGGCCCTTCCCACTTCCCTCCCCATCCCATCCCTCAGGGCCATCCCAGTACACCAGCCCTGAGCACCCTCATGCATCAGACCTGGACTAGCGATCTATTTCACATATGGTAATATGCATGTGTCAATGCTATTCTCTTAAATCATCCCACCCTTGCCTCCTCTCACAGAGTCCAAAAGTCTGTTCCTTATATCTGTGTCTCTTACTGGCTCACATAGAGGATCGTCATTACCATCTTTCTAAATTCCATATATATGTATTAATATACTGTATTGTTGTTTTTCTCTCTGACTTACTTCACTCTGTAGAATAGGCTCTAGTTTCATCCACATCATTAGAACTGATTCAAATGCATTCTTTTTAATGGCTGAGTATTATTCTATTGTGCATATATACCTGGTTTCTTATCCATTCATCTGCCGATGGACATCTCAGTTGTTTCCATGTCCTGGTGATTGTAAGCAGTGCTACGATGAACACTGGGGTACTCATGCCCCTTTCTGTTCTGGTTTCCTCAGTGTTTATCCCCAGAAGTGGAATTGCTGGGTCATATGACAGCTGTATTTACAGTTTTGGAAGGAATCTCCACCCTGTTTTCCATATTGGCTGCACTAGTTTGCATTCTCACCAACAATGTAAGTGAGATCCCTTTTCTCCACACCCTCTCCAGCATTTATTGCTTGTAAACTTCTTGATAACAGCCATCGTGACTGGCATGAGATGGTACCTCATTGTGGTTTGGATTTGCGTTTCTTTGATGAGTGATGTTGAGCATCTTTTCATGTGTTTGCTTACCATCTGTATGTATTCTCTGAAGAAATGTCTGGTTAGATCTTTGGCCCATTTTTTGAGTGGGTCATTTATTTTTCTGAAATTGAGCTGTAGGATCTGCTTGTATATTTTTAAGATTAATTCATTGCCAGTTGCTTCATTTGCTATTATTTTCTCACTTTCTGAAGGCTGTCTTTTAACCTTGCTTATGCTTTACTTCGTTGTGCAAAAGTTTTTAAGTTTAATCAGGTCCCATTTGTTTATTTTTGCTTTTATTTCTATGACTCTGGGGGGTGGATAATTCAGGATCCTGCTATAAATTTATTTTTCTGTGCATTTGTTGCTGTTTTATTTTTGAAGTAGGCTTGATTTCTGATACTGTTTGTTTCAGGTGTTCAGGAGCTGGATTCAGAGATACACAGCCATTTATCAATTCTTTTTTGGGTTCATTTTCCCGAAAGCAGAGAATGGAGACAGAGAGAGGAGTACACAGTCTCCAGTTGGCTACCCTTTGCCATTCAACATTGTTTTTCCTGATTATCTGTTTGATGTATGCTAACACCTGTTTATTCCTTGTAAACTCTTCACTTATCCCACATCTCTAACTTTTTTTTAATAATTAAAAGTTGTTTTTCTAAATATCTGAGTCTGTTTCTACTGTGTAATAGCCTACATTTGCATTAATTTCAAGAAGATACCTGTCAGTGATACCTTCTGTAATTTGTCTTTTTCTATCAGCCTTCCTGAGTATGGTATTCACTCTATGCATCCATGTTGTTGTCACTGGCATTATTCCATTGTGATTCAGGGCTGGGTAGCATTCCAGTGCAGAGGTGCACCACTCTGACTTTATTTTCCATTTGATGAATAACTTCGCTGTATTTGTTGCAGGGAGGGCTTCCCTGGTAGTCCAGCCAGTAGAGAATCGACCTGCCAATGCAAGAGACGTGGGTTCAGTCCCTGGGTGAAGAACTTCCCCTGGAGAAGGGCATGGCAACCCACTCCACCATTCTTGCCTGGCGAATCCCATGGACAGAGGAGCCTGGCGGGCTACAGTCCATGGGGTCACAAAGTGTTGGATATGACTGAAGCGACTGGGAGTACATGCAAAGGAAAAAGTAAGAGAAAGAAGTATTTTATTATTTCCCTTTTTTGAGAACAAAGGAGATCAAGAAAACAGTAAGCAGGCCTGGACATTCCTATTTTTTTTAGTTTAACTGCTCATAACTCTGAGTGTCTGTGACCAAGTTTGCTTTTCTGCCCCCTAACTGTGCAGGAACTACCAGTAACATTTTTTCCTTGGACTCTAGGCTAAATACATCACCTATCTGGAGGTTACCCTTACAACACCTTTCATCTTGTACTTGATAATCAGAAAGAAGGCCACCAAGCCACCACAACTGCCAGAGAAAGTTACTGTGTTATTGACTTCAGTCTAAGACTATCTTTGAAAAAATGCACGAGGAAGAGATCTAGATCCTACCCACTTTGTTCCTCATCACTGACACCTGGCTGTGAGCCCTTCCCTTATATAAGCCCTTAGGCTCTTCATAGGCGGGGGGTGGGAGGGTACTCAGTCCTTGAGGCATGACCTTACTGTGTTCCCCTCTCTGCTGGCTTCACAACAAAAGCTACCTTTGTATCTCCTTCAAACTCTGTCTCTGTACTTTTTATTTCACTTCAGTGGGCAGAGAAAGCCAAGATTTTAGCCAGCAACTATTCTAGTTCTTGGCCATTGCCAATCGAGCTGCCCATAAAGCAAGGTGCATGGGTCACTGTGAATTCTGATTTTCTCTGGGTCTGAGCCCAGACATGGAATTGTCAGGCCATGTGGTTTCTGAGTGTTTAGATGAAAAAAAATCCTCCTTGATGGTTTTGATAGTTCCTGCACCCATTTACATCCCCACTGAGAGTGTAGGAGAATCCCCTTTGGCTTCCATCCTCTTCAGCATCTATTCTCTGTAGATTTTTAGACAGTGGGCACTCTGACCTGTGGGAGGGGATTTTTCATGGGAGGTTTTATTTGCATGGATTTAATACATAGTGGCGAGCTGCAGTCCATGGGATTGCAAAGAGTAGGACACAACTGTGAAACTGAACTGAATATATAGTGAGCTGAAGGAACTTTTCATGTCATTTTTTATACTGTACAGGGTGACTACAGTTTACCTTTTGAAATTTTTTTTCCTGAAAGGTGGCCCTGTTTTGAATTCCTGTCAGATGATCTATGCTGGGATAAGACTGGAAGGGAAGGGTCATTTACAGTCCCACAGGCCTTGTGAATATGAAGAGCCAAGCAGCATTAAGTTTAAAGTTGTTTTTCTGGAAGACGGTTCTAAGGAAACAACATTGCCTCCTGCCCCACTCTGGTCCTCAGTCATTCAGGTTCATGGAAAACTCTGTTCATTGATTGTAAGCTAGAGTGGATTGTGCCAAAGCTTGAGTCTAATTTCTCCTTCCCCCTTACCCAGGGTCCCCAGGACGTATCCCAGTTTGTGGACACCACTCTGCAGAGGGTGCTGTCATCTGTAGGTGAGGTGACCCTAAGGACGGAGGCTGGTGGTAGGAAACCCAGCCTAGGGGACATAGAGTGTCCAGGGGACCTTGCAAGCCTGTTCCAGCCTGGAGGCTCCACCAATTCTTGGGTGATGTAGGTTTGGTTTCTTTTCAGGAGGTCTCACGTGCACTGGAGATTGGATGCTCATGCAGAGGGAAGGAGGCACCCCAGGTCCATTGTGGGGTCACATTTCCTGCCCCATGCTCCCAGCTCCATCTGCACTGAGACCCTCCAGGCTTGGGACCAAAACCAGCTCAGGCTCCAGGGAAGTGACAACATCCATGTCACCATGGCCTGAGGACAGTAGAGTCAGCCTTTCTGATTCCTTTTTTGTGCTTTTATTCCCTAATTTTAATTGGCATATGTAGTTGAATGATAAGGTTATGGGTGGTTTTTGTTGTTGTTGTTGTTGTTTCTATTTGGATCGACAGCAATTTGATTCACTTGTTCATGGATGTGTATATCTTTTCTTACAGGTTCCTTTCTGATATAGGTTGTTACAGTGTTGAATAGGATTCCTGTGTACGCAGTGGTTTCTGGTGGATTGTTGTTGTTTTTTAATAATATTAGCCTCCCTATGTTAGAGTAAAGCAGTTCTTTACTCCCTGTCCCACAGTTAATTTTTTTTTTCTTTCTTTCTGGGGACCACTGATTATTTTCTGAGTCTTTGAGACTGTTTCTCTTTGCTAAAGAAGTTCATCTGTATCCATTTTTAGATCCCAGCTACAAGTGATATCTTATGCTAATATCCCTCCTTGTCTCCCTCACCTCACTTGCTATGATCATCTCTACTTATTCCCTGAGGCCTCCCATGGCATTCTTTCCTGCTGGTTATGGCTGAGTGACGGTTCATTATTTATGTACCCCATCTTCTTTATCCCTTATGGACGTCTTTGTTCGCAAACATTTTTTTCCCATTCTGAGGACTCTTTCTCTTTTATTTAGGGTTCCTTTGCTGTGCAAACACTTGTAAGTTTTGTTCAGCCCTGTTTTCTTAGTTTTGGTTCATTTTTCATTATTCTGGGCACACTTGGTAGAATTGGTGTTGCTGCACGTACCACCTATATTGTCCTCAAAATTGCATAGTATCCATCCAACATTTAGACCTTTATCTTCTTTGAAATTTACGTTTATGTATGACTTGAGGGATAGTCTAATTTCATTCTCGTTTTCATTATTGATGTATGTCCATGCTCTCCTCCAAATGGCTTTCTCCTATTTTCATTTTAACATTGGAGGTGGATGGTTCCCTTTTCTTCATGGCATCGGGCAGATTTAACCTTTGTAGAGTACTTGACAATCACCATTCTGATTGGTGTGAGGTGATATCGAACACCCTTCCCTAATATTTAGCAATTTTGACATCTCTTCATGTGATATTTTTTTAAATGTGAGTTAAAAGTACCTGTTAAAATTGGCTTTGTGATGGTCTAGCCAGTTCTGAATACCTTTTTTGATGACCACATCTAGGAGACTCCAGGAGATCAGTTGTTGTTTACTTAGAAATGCTTGGACCGACCATATGAATATTAAATGCCCATCAACAGGATAATGTGAGTTAAAAGTACCTGTTAAAATTGGCTTTGTGATGGTCTAGCCAGTTCTGAATACCTTTTTTGATGACCACATCTAGGAGACTCCAGGAGATCAGTTGTTGTTTACTTAGAAATGCTTGGACCGACCATATGAATATTAAATGCCCATCAACAGGATGGGCAGGACTGTGGCCCTCCCTGTTGTTTTACCTGAGACCAAACTATGGTGGAGGTAATGAAGATAATGGCGACCTCCTTCAAAAGGTCCCAGTGCCCCTGACACTGCAGGAGGCCACGACTGACCCACACCTCTGCCGGAGGCCCCTGCACACTCACGGGCAAGCCTGGGTCAGTTTCTTGTGGGGTCACTGTTCCTTTCTCCTGGATCCTGGTGCGCACAAAGGTTTGTTTGTGCCCTCCATGAGCCTGTTTCCCTAGTCCTGTGGAAGTTATATAATCAAATCCCCAAAGAATCCAAAGTCTAAATCTCTCAGGATTCTCAGTCCATTTGCCAAATCCCCAGGTTGGGAAATCTGGAGGAAGGGTGGTGTGTTTACTGACCTGGAATGAATGGAGCTGGGGTGGTCTGTGTGCTGACCAGGCATGGATGGAGCTGGGGTGGTCTGTGTGCTGACCTGGCATGGATGTAGTTGGGGTGTCTCTGCACTGAATTGGCATTGATGGATATGGGGCAGTCTGTGGTCTGACCAGGCATGGATGGAGCTGGGGTGGTCTGTGTGCTGACCTGGTCTGGTCTGTGTGTTGACCTGGTATGGATGTTTCTGGGGTGTCCCTGCACTGAACTGGCATTGATGGATATGGGGTCGTCTGTGTGCTGACCAGGCATGGATGAAGCTGGGGTGGTATGTGTGCTGACCCAGCATGGATGGAGCTGGGGTGATCTGTATGCTGACCTTTCATGGATGGATTTGGTGTAGGGCAATCTCTGTGTTCCTAAGTGACAAGAGTTAATCTGTGGTTGACTGGTGGGTGGGAGAGCTAGTTTATGATCAGGCAGGGAGGAGGCATATTCCTGGAGCTTTTAAGTTACCTAGGTCTCATTTGTTAATTTCTATTGTTTAGTCCTTTGGGTTTTAGCCATGTTCCTTCATCTGCTGGATGTTTCTCTGTCATTTTATTTTGTTGAATTTACTGTGTTTGTGATCCCTTTCTTGGTTGAAAGGCTGTAGTTCCTATTAACTATGGAGTCTGCCTCTCCTGAGTGGGATTGAACCAATGCCATGTGATGGTTTCCTTGTCAGGGGGATTTGTGTGTGTGTTCAGGTAGGTGGAACTGAATTGTGTCTTTCAGAAAGGCAGTGGCCGTGTCCACTAGTGTGGTTTGGAATGTATGGGTTTAGTATGGCTTTGAGCAGCCTGTCTGCTGATGTGCAAGGCTGTGCCGCTAACTGGCTGGAAGGATAGATGAGGGGTGTTTGGCACTACAGCTTGCTGGCTTTGGGGTGTGGCTTAGTCTTAGTGTTGAGATGGAGGCTTTAGGGAGGGCATTCAACTATTAATATTCTATTGGGCCAGGAGTGCTCTAGTGATTGAAAGTCCTGAAATCCTTCAGTTCAGTTCAGTTCAGTTCAGTCACTCAGTCGTGTTTGAATCTTTGTGACCCCATGAATCGCAGCACGCCAGGCCTCTCTATCCACCAACAACTCCCAGAGTTCACTCAGACTCATGCCCATCATGTCAGTGATGCCATCCAGCCATCTCATCCTCTATCATCCCCTTCTCCTTTCTCCCTTTCAGTCACTCAGTCGTGTTTGAATCTTTGTGACCCCATGAATCGCAGCACGCCAGGCCTCTCTATCCACCAACAACTCCCAGAGTTCACTCAGACTCATGCCCATCATGTCAGTGATGCCATCCAGCCATCTCATCCTCTATCATCCCCTTCTCCTTTCTCCCTCAATCTTTCTCAGCATCAGGGTCTTTTCAGATTAGTCAGTTCTTCACATCAGGTGGTCAAAGTATTGGAGTTTTAGCTTCAGCATCAGTCCTTCCAATGAACATTCAGAACTGATTTCCTTTAGGAGGGACTGGTTGGGTCTCCTTTCAGTCCAAGGGACTCTCAAGAGTCTTCTCCAACACCACAGTTTCAAAGCATCAATTCTTTGGCGCTCAGGTTTCTTTATAGTCAAACTCTCAAATCCATACATGACTACTGGAAAAACCGTAGCTTTGACTACGTGGACCTTTGAGGGAAAAGTAATGTCTCTGCTTTTTAATATGCTATCTGGGTTGGTCATCAGAGAAGGAAATGGCACCCCACTCCAGTACCCTTGCCTGGAAAACCACATGAATGGAGAAGCCTGGTCGACTGCAGTCTATATGGTCATGAAAAGTCAGACACAACTGAGTGAATTCACTTTTACTTTTCCCTGTCATGCATTGGAGAAGGAAATGGCAACACACTCCAGTGTTCTTGCCAGGAGAATCCCAGGGACGGGGGAGCCTGGTGGGCTGCCATCTGTGGGGTCGCACAGATTTGGGCACTACTGAAGCGACTTAGCAGCGGCAGCAGGTTGGTCATAACATTTCTCCCAAGGAGTAAGCGTCTTTTCATTTCATAGCTGTGGTCACAGTCTGAGGTGATTTTGGAGCCCCCTCCAAATAAAGGCTGTCACTGTTTCCACTGTTTCCCCGTCTATTTGCCATGAAGTAATCGGACCAGATGCAGTGATCTTCGTTTTCTTAGACTCCTAGCTGAGATACCCTTTGGCTTCCCTGGTAGCTCAGATGGTAAAGAATCTGCCAGCAGTGCAGGAGACCCAGGTTTGATCCCTGGGTCAGGAAGATCCCTTGGAGAAGGAAGTGGCAACCCACTCCAGTATTTTTACCTGGAAAAACCCCATGGACAGAGGAACCTGGTGGGCTGCAGTCCATAGGGTTGCAAAGAGTCAGGCACGACTGAGCGACTAACACTAATGTAGTTCAGATCTCCTTGGTGTGGCTCTCCTTAGCGAAGCTCTCCTTATCTTAACTCACCTCTTCTTGGCTTAGCTGAACTTAGCCCTCCTTAGCTCAGCTCTGCTCAACTCAACCCTCCATAGCTCTCCTTATCTAAACTTTCCTTAGCTCAACTCTCCATAGCTTAGCCCTCCTTAGCTCTCCTTAGCTTAGCTCTCCTTGCACAGCACTCCTCAGCTCAGCTCTCTGCAGCTCTCCATAGCTCACCTCTCCATAGCTTAGGTGTCCTTAGCTCTACTTAGAGCTTCTTAGGTCAGGCCTCCTTAGCTCTCCATAACTCTCCTTAGCTTAGCCCTCCTTAACTCAGGTCTCCTCAGCTCAGCTCTTCATATCTCTCCTCAATTAGCTCTCCTTAGGGAGGCTCAGCTGTCCTTAGCTCAGCCCCCTTTTCTTAGCTCTCCTTAACCAAGCTCAACATTGCTTAGCTCTCCTTAGATTACCTCTCTTTAGCTTAGCTCTCTTTATCTTAGCTCTTATCTCTCTTAGAGGCTTATGAAGAGCAAAGGAGGGCTGAGCTGAGGCGGGCTAAGCTAAAGAGAGCTGAGTTAAGGAGAGCCATGCTCAGGAGCAGAGCCACACTCAGGAGCAGAGCCACACTCCAGGGCAAAGCCAGGCTCAGGAGAGATAGGATGGCTGAGCTTAAGGGAGTTGAGCTAAGGAGAGCTATGCTATAGAGAGCTACGGAGAGCTAAGCTAAGGATAAGTAATTAAGAAGAGCTATCCTAAGGACAGCTGAGCTAAGGAGAGCTATGCAAGGGAGAACTAAGCTAAGAAGAAATAATTCAAGAGAGCTAAGGAGAGCTCTAAAAGAAATAGAGGAAAACAATAGAATGGGAAAGACTGGAGATCTCTACAATAAAATTAGAGATACCAAGAGAACATTTCATGCAAAGACGAGCACAATGAACAGAAATGATATGGACCTAACAGAAGCAGAAGTTATGAAGAAGAGATGGCAAGATTACACAGAAGAACTATACAAAAAAGATGTTAATGATCCAGATAATCACGATGGTGTGATCATTCACCTAGAGCCAGACATCCTGGAATGTGAAGTCAAGTGGGGTTTAGGAAGCATCACTATGAAAGAGCTAGTGGAAGTGATGCAATTCCAGTTGAGCTATCCCAAATCCTAAAATTTGATGCTGTGAATGTGTTGCACTCAATATTACAGCAAATTTTGAAAACTCAGCAGTGGCCACAGGACTGGAATAGGTCAATTTTCCTCCCAATCCTAAAGAAAGGCAATGCCAAAGAATACTCAAACTACCGCACAATTGCACTCATCTTACACGTGAGTAAAGTAATACTCAAAATTCTCCAATCCGGGCTTCAACTGTACATGAACTATGAACTTTCAGTTGTTCAATGTGGATTTAGAAAAGACAGAGGAACCCGAAATCAAATTGCAAACATCCGTTGGATCAACAAAAAAAGAAGCAAGTTCCAGAAAAATATATACTTCTGCTTTATTGACTATGCCAAAACCTTTGAGTGTGTGGATCATAATAAACTGTGGAAAATTCTTAAAGAGATAGGAATACCAGACCATCTGACCTGCCTCTTGAGCCCTGTATGTAGGTCAGGAAGCAACAGTTAGAACTGCATGTGGAAAAATAGACTGGTTCCAAATATGGAAAGAGGTATGTCAAGGCTATATATTGTCACCCTGCTTATTTAAATGATATGTAGAGTATTTCATGAGAAATGCTGGCCTGGATGAAGCACAAGCTGGAATCAAGATTGCTGGGAGACATATCAATAAGTTCAGATATGCAGATGACACCACCCTTATGTCAGAAAACGAAGAACTGAAGAACATCTTGATGAAAGTAAAAGAGGAGAGTGAAAATGTTGGCTTAAGACTCAACATTCACAAAACTAAAATCATGGCATCTGGTCCCATCATTTTATGGCAAATAGATGGGAAAACAGTGGAANATATTACAGCAAATTTTGAAAACTCAGCAGTGGCCACAGGACTGGAATAGGTCAATTTTCCTCCCAATCCTAAAGAAAGGCAATGCCAAAGAATACTCAAACTACCGCACAATTGCACTCATCTTACACGTGAGTAAAGTAATACTCAAAATTCTCCAATCCGGGCTTCAACTGTACATGAACTATGAACTTTCAGTTGTTCAATGTGGATTTAGAAAAGACAGAGGAACCCGAAATCAAATTGCAAACATCCGTTGGATCAACAAAAAAAGAAGCAAGTTCCAGAAAAATATATACTTCTGCTTTATTGACTATGCCAAAACCTTTGAGTGTGTGGATCATAATAAACTGTGGAAAATTCTTAAAGAGATAGGAATACCAGACCATCTGACCTGCCTCTTGAGCCCTGTATGTAGGTCAGGAAGCAACAGTTAGAACTGCATGTGGAAAAATAGACTGGTTCCAAATATGGAAAGAGGTATGTCAAGGCTATATATTGTCACCCTGCTTATTTAAATGATATGTAGAGTATTTCATGAGAAATGCTGGCCTGGATGAAGCACAAGCTGGAATCAAGATTGCTGGGAGACATATCAATAAGTTCAGATATGCAGATGACACCACCCTTATGTCAGAAAACGAAGAACTGAAGAACATCTTGATGAAAGTAAAAGAGGAGAGTGAAAATGTTGGCTTAAGACTCAACATTCACAAAACTAAAATCATGGCATCTGGTCCCATCATTTTATGGCAAATAGATGGGAAAACAGTGGAAACAGTAACACACTTTATTTTGGGGGCTCCAAAATCACTGCAGATGGTGATTGTAACCATGAAATTAAAAGATGCTTACTCCTTGGAAGAAATGTTCTGACCAACCTACACAACATATTAAAAAGCAGAGACGTTAGTTGGCCAACAAAGGTCCATCTAGTCAAAGCTATGGTTTTTCCAGTAGTCATGTATGGATGTGAGAGTTTGACTACAAAGAAAGCTGAGTGCCAAAGAATTGAGGCATTTGAACTGTGGTGTTGGAGAGGACTCTCCAGAGTCCCTTGGACTACAGGGAGATTGAACCAGTACCTCTTAAAGGAGATCAGTCCTGAGTGTTCATTGGAAAGACTGATGCTGAAGCTGAAACTCCAATAGTTTGGCCACCTGATTCGAAGAACTGACTCATTTGAAAAGACTCTGATGCTGGGAAAGATTGAAGGAGGCAGGAGAAAGGGACGACAGAGGATGAGATGGTTGGATGGCATCACCAACTCAACGGACATAAATTTGAGTACACTCCAGGAGTCAGTGATGGACAGGGAGGCCCAGCATGCTGCAGGCCATGGGGTTACAAAGACTCTGACATGACAGAGCGACTGAACTGGCTGACTGAAGGAGAGCTGAACAAATGATACCTATCCTAGGAGAGCTGAGCTAAAGAGAGCCGAGGTAAGGAAACCTAAACTAATGGAAGGAAAGCTGTGTTAAGGAAAGCTAAGCGGTGGAGAGCCGAGATAATGATAGCTGTCCTAAGGAGGACTACACTAAGGAGAGCCATGAGGGCTGAAACAAGAGCTTAAGGAGAGCTAGGGACAGCTCAGCTAAGGAGAGCTAAGCTAAGGAGAATTAAGCTAAGGAGAGTTGTGCTAGTAAAGCTGCACTAAGGAGAGCTAAGGAGGGCTGAGCTAAGGAGAGTGAGAGGACACCGGGTTTGCTGGCTTCTCTGGCTCATTCTACTTTACAACCAAGTATGACAGAAACTCTAAGACAACAGTAGCCATCCTAAAAGAGGAGGGAATTAAAAAGTCCTTGCAACATGGAGTCTTTTCTCCATAACCGCAGCCTTCAAACTATTGTTGATGAACATATGATATTCACAAGGTCACTGGAGTCGATGTGACCCCTGCCCTTCAACATGTCAGGGGTAACACATTAAAAACAAAAAAAAAAACTAAAACAAACCAACACACCAACAAACAAACAAAAATAAAACAGGACACACTCAGGAAGTAAATATCACCAGGTAAATACAACTCAATCTGCTTTCAGAAAACAAAAAACCCCATGAATAATGGTCAACTGGGTTTCATATCAGAGATACAAAATCTTTAGATTTCTTCCAAGTGACATCAACTCTGAGTGCTGGAAAAGGCCACCATTGAAAATGGTCCAGACCGTTTTCATTATTACCATTATTTCTTACCATTAAGAAATTGTAACTTAATATTAGTATCCAAACAAAAGTGAAATGGACTTACACTCCTGGCAAGAAACTTATGGTTAGCAAATGTTTCCGATGGATGACAGGCCAAAAGATGAAGGCTGGAATAAATCCCTATTCAGAATCCACATGGACCTCCTGAATCAAGAGACATGTTCTCATCATATTCTAAAACCATAGCTGTGACAATAACTGCACCTGAATATCTGTGGAAGGGTAGGAGAATCTGTTTACCTGCAATAACAACGGTGTAAATAGACTTAAATAAGAAATAAAACTTTTACTTAAAGAAAAACCCTCAAAGGCCAGAGAGACAAAGCTTTTGTTGTCTTCCAGTTTCTCATTTTACTCTCATTTACAATCAGGCCTAGTAGAACCACTGAGGCTGCTGTTACCATAGCAACAAGAGGAGGGAATGAATAAATGCTGCCTCTTTGTGGACATTTTCTCGAAAAGCAACCTTAAACTAATTGCTGATTGGGTGCTGAGCTCTAACAGATACCCACACTTAACAAATTTCCAAGGCTCACAGAGGGGGAAAAATCTAAAGGAAATACAGGGAAAGCTAGAAGGAAGAGGATATGAACGGATAAACACAATTCAATGTTTCTTTTAAAAAGGACATGACACTTTCCATATTAGATGAATTATAAGAGATACAAACATCAAAGTTGCATGGACATTATCACTTCTGCCTGAGCATGGAAAAAGGCCACTGTCAAAAGCTGGACATGGCATAAATAATAGAGTAACATTACTACAGTGGACACTTTAGGGTACTGGTTGGATAGACCTGGTAAGAGCCATATGAGCATGACTAGAAAAATGCACTCTCATGATAGATAAATAAATAAATAAATAAAGAGGTATAGACAGCATGATAAAACAGATTGTACCCTGGAATATTTCAGAAATGAACATACTTCAAACACCACACACCCCATCCCAGATCCCTTGGTACCATTCACAACATTGCAGAGATGAAACAAAGATAGTGTACCAGGAGAAAACAATGGATAAACAAACGTGATATAGGTCTAAAATGAATTCTGAATCAAGGATTAAAACATGAATGTAGACTGTGTACAGAGATATAAATAAATCCAGAGATCATCACACTAAGTGAAGGAGTGTTGATTCAAAAAACATCATGGGATGCAATGGACAGGTGGGATACAAAAATCCGGAACAGTGAGCAACCACACAAAGGTGACATGGAAACTCAACCTGATAGGAAAATATGGATAGCAGGGTACCCTGGTAGATGAAAGGGATACATCTGGAACTTGGCATTTGATTCTTCCCACAGATACATATAAATGAGAGAATCCCTGTAAACCTACTTCAGCAAGAGTGGTAGATGAAACACACTCTAATAACATGTAGGTGAAAACAAGCACAGCTGAATACATCAACTACTCTCAGTTCCACGGAACAAGAATCTGGACACGGAAAATGAATGCATCCTTGGCAATCAACTTAAATAGAATAGGAACTTTTACTTAAAATAAATCTCAAAGTGAGTAGTCACCAGGGTTGGTGGCATCTTCTGGACCCTTCTACTCAAATGTACAACTAGGCTCGACTGAAACTTTCAGATGGTGCAGGCCATCCTAAAAGAGGACAGAGGAAAGAAACCTTGCAGCATGGAGGATTTTCTCTGCCACCGCAGCATGGAAACGATCACTGATGGACATGTGAGATTCACAGGGCTGCTGGACTCAACATGACACTTACCTTTGAACATGTCATGTGTCACACACCCAAAATTAAATAAATAAGTAAACACACACATACAAAGCAAAACCGGAACACTCTCAGGAAGAAACCATCAGCAGGTAAATGCAATTAAAGTGCTTTAAAGAAGAAAAAAGCTCATGAATAATACTCCATAGTGTTTCTTATCAGAGATACAAAATCCAAACTGCCATGAGACATCAACTCTGAGCAATGGAAAATGCCACCATGGAAAACGGACTGAACCAGAAAGGGTAGAATAACAGTCAGCAGGATCCTTTTATAGTAGTGGGGGCATATCAGTGGGAAGAGCCAAGATAAGAATCACTGTCCACATGCCTTTACAGAAACAAATTAGAAAGCATGACAGGGCCTCTCCACTGCTACGATCCTTCAGAAATACACAGATTTTGAAAACCACACACCCCAGAGCATGCACTGCAGCAGGATTCCCAATGCCCAGAGATGAAACTAAAGAAAGTACATGAGGAAGGAGAAATGAATGGATCAAAGAATGGGATATGGCTTCAAGATGGAATATGACTCAGTCATTGAAACAAGGAAATACTGTCATTGTCAGAGGTACAGTTAAGTGTGGTGATAATTAGAGTCAGTGAAGAAGGGCAGATTAGAGACAGGTCATAAGATTTCCCTTTCAAAGGAGGCAGACAATATTGCTGGATGTGAGTACTCCAACCAAGGTGAAATGGACACCCAGTGCTGGGAACTCCCTGATGCTTAGTGAAGGGGATGGATGAGAGAAAACCTTACAATGAAAGACTGGAATTCATGGGTTCCTGCAAATACTTGTCAAATACATAATCTACAGAGACCAACGTAACAAGAGTGATGTACCACACACTTTCAGAGAGCAGGTAAGAGGAAATCAACACTGCTGAATACCTCTGTGTTTTGGTGTACGGGAGTAAGAATCAGGACAGCCAAAAAAAGACAACTTTGTACATCAGCTTTGTCAAATATGAAATATGAACTACAGTAAAACTGAGAAAGAAGGAGATACAAGCTTTTGGGAGTTGAGGGGGTGTGGTGGGGTGGGCGGCCAGCTTCCTCTAGCTCATGCTACTCTCATTTACAAGTGGAAATGCACATATCTCTAAAGATGCAGTTTCCATAGTAACAAGAGGGGGACCCGAAGAAATGCTGGAACCTTGTGGCTGCTTTCTGTAGCAGCAACCTTAAATTTTGGCCTGATGGACACTGGCTATTCACAAGGCAGCCAGGCTCTAAATGACGCCAACCTTTATGAAGTGGCCAGGGGTCCCAGACCAAAATAAAAACCAGAACAAACCACATGATGAGGAAGTAAACCTCAACAGGTAAAAACTTAGTCAATGCTTAGAAAGAAACCTCCAGAAATGGGCCTGATTTGCTCTGTTACCAGTGATAAGAAAAGTTAAACTGCAACACAGTATCACTACTCAGAAATGAAACAGGCAAATATCCAAAACTTTACAGATAAGGAAAAAGTAGAGCAATATTAGTAAAGTGGACCCTTGTATGCCACTGGTGGGAGGTAAGCAGTCAGCAGTCAGAGTTTTCTTTTTTTTTTTTTTGCTTTTTTTTGTTTTTGGAATTTTATTTTAATTGATTTTATTAATACTTTATTCTACATTACAATACTGTATTTGTTTTGCCATAAATTGACATGAATCAGTCACAGGTGAACACAATCTCCCAATGCCGAAGCCCCCTCGCCCACCCCACATCATCTCCCTGAATCATCCTGTGCACCAGCCCCATGCATCCTGCATCCTGCATTGAACATAGACTGGCGCTTTGTTTCTTACAAGATAGTATACATGTTTCAATGCCATTCTCCCAAACCATCCCACCCTCTCCTTCTCCATCAGAGTCCAAAAGTCCGTACTATACCTCTGTGTCTCTTTTGTTGTCTCACATAGAGGGTCATCATTACTACCTTTCTAAATTCCATATATATGTGTCAGTATACTGTATTGGTGTTTTTCTTTCTGGCTTACTTCACTCTGTATAATCGG
>SJYD01056259.1:649-12127 GCA_006408635.1 Nanger granti | reverse complement strand
GGGTCATCCCAGTGCACCAGCCCCAAGCATCCAGTATCATGCATTGAACCTGGACTGGCGATTCATTTCATATATGATATTATACATGTTTCAATGCCATTCTCCCAAATCATCCCATCCTCTCCCTCTCCCACAGAGTTCAAAAGACTGTTCTATACATCTGTGTCTTTTGCTTTCTCGCATACAGGGTTATCATTACCATCTTTCTAAATTCCATATATATGTGTTGGTGTACTGCATTGGTGTTTTTCTTTCTGGCTTAGTTCACTCTGTACGCTGCTAAGTCGCTTCAGTCATGTCCGACTCTGTGCGACCACATAGATGGCAGCCCATCAGGCTCCCCTGTCCCTGGGATTCTCCAGGCAAGAATGCTGGAGTGGGTTGCCATTCCCTTCTCCAGTGCATGTAAGTGAAAAGTGAAAGTGAAGTCAATCAGCCATGTCCGACTCTCAGAGACCCTATGGACTGCAGCCTAAAAGGCTCCTCCATCCATGAGATTTTCCAGGCAAGAGTACTAGAATGGGTTGCCATTGCCTACTCTGTATGTGTATGAAAAATTATTTATTGTGCTTATGCTGCCATCTCACGGAGAAATAGAAGAATGCTTGTGAATGTATTTATAAAATCCAGATGTATTCTTCACAGGTTGAAAATGATACTGTATAACTTTGTTAAAAATTAAGAGATTCTCATAACAGAAAGTGCAAAGAAAGAACAAAATCACCCATGATCTCATTTAACATTGGCTCAGAATTCTGAGTTCTTGGGACAGGGAGATAAAAAGATGAGGGTATGCTAGTTCTTTTAATATAAAATCATCTTTTCTGCTATCAAAATGTTAACATAAAACTTGGTTTTGATAACTGATTCTTGCTTGGTTACTTATCTTTAAGTCTCTGCTTTTACAAAGACTTAGTAATTTCACTCCATTTTTAAAGACTGTTTACTTCCAGATTGTTTTGTTTTCCCCATTTTTTGCTAATATTAAAAAAAATGTTGCATGTCATTGCTATGGTAAATAGTGATGCAGTGAACATTGGGGTGCACCCATCTTTTTGAATTAAGGTTTTCTCCAGGAAAATTCCCGGAGTAGGCCATATGTTGATCGTAGTTTTTTTTTTTCCTAAGGAGCTGCCATAGAGTTCACCATAGCGGTGGCACCAATTTAAATGCTCTCTGACAATGCAAGAGAGTTCTCTTTTCTCCACACCCTCTCCAAGTTATTGTTTGTAGAATTTTTGATGATGGCTATTTGAACTGGTGTGAAGTAAGTAATACCTCATTGTAATTTTGATTTGCATTTCTCTGGTAACTAGTGATGTTGAGCATCTTTTCAAGTGTTTGTTGGCCATCTGTATGTCTTCTTTGGAAAAATGTCTATTTATATCTGCACATTTCGTGTTTTTTTTTTTTTTAATCCTGGGCTACATGTGCTGTTTGTATATTTTGGAGAATAATGCCATGATAACTAGTGAGAACTATCTGTATAGCACAGGTAACTGTCCTCAGTGCCATGTGGTGACCTAAACGGGAAGGAAACTGAAGAAGGACGATGCATACATATATATACAAATACACACATACATGCCACTGATTCACTTTGCTGTACAGCAGTAAGTAACACAACACTGTAAAGGAACTACATGTGCGCATACTGTCGGCTCCATTTATAGAAAGTTCTAGATGAGGCAAAGCTAACATTTACTGATAGAACTGAGAACAGGGGATGCATGGGAAAGGGCAGTGTGGAGAAGGGGTCCCAGAGATTTTTCTAGGATGGTGGGAAAAAATATTGCAGTGAACATCATATGTACAATCTTCATGAAATTGGATAAATACTACTGCAATGTAAATTACAAACAAGGTCTTGCTAATTGGCTCCATGTGTTGATAAATTTACTAGATACAGTCAAATTGTTTTTCAGAAAGCTGCATCACTTTATGCTTTCACAACAACACATGAGCATTCATTTTCCAACCTCTCATCCTCAATTTGGAAGAAACATTTGGTATCATTCAATGCTTTCATTGAACTTCTGGCAATTTCCATGGTGAGAAATTGTATTCCGTTATTGTTTAGGTTTGCATTTCTTTTCTCATCAATTAGTTTTAACATTTCCTCCTTTTTTGGGGGGTAATTTTTTGTATTTTTCTTCTGAGTAATTTGTATTTATTTGTTCCCTTTGTTTACATCATGTTTGTCTTCTATTGGGTTTTTCATCTTTTCTTAACTTTTGAGCTTTGCATAAATTAGGTAAATGTATCCTTTGTCAGCTATCTTCCCAATATTTCTCAGTTGTTATTTTGTAAATCCTTCTTTATTATTTATTTACCCACACAGGAATTTTTCTCTTTTGAACATACTGGACAAAGATCATTTAAATTAAAAAAAAAAATAAGGAAAACTGCATGGAACTAGAGAGTGTAGGTTGAAATATTGCATGGAGGGAGTGTAACTGTGAGTTCACTTGTGTGCCTTTCCACATATACTTCTCAATAAACTATTTACTTTACACTGATATATATATAAGACAGACAGAGAGAGAGAGAGAGAGAGAGAGAGAAAGAGAAAAGTAAGTGAAGGCGGGTAGTGCCATGATGGGTCAAGATGAAGCCAGGATGGGTGGGGACTGGACTTGGCATTCCAAACAGATGAGTGAACCATAGGCTTGGTCAGCCCCGTGAAAGCAACAGGGAGAGGTCTCTGGAGCTGTGATTAGAGGACTCAGGGAACCCCAGCACCTGCTCAAGGCCAACGTTACGAGGAGGGAAGCACAAGTAGGGTGATGATGCTGCCCAGTAAGCCTGTCTCCCTTGGGCCAGAGGGAAGGTGATGCTTCTTTTTTTTATGGAAAATGTAGTCTGTGGATACTGGGAAAAGAATTTAGTCAGTGCACCCAGTGTGAAAAAAGTAAATAAAATCCATGTTTGATTTCACTACGGTTCATATTTTGTGGCTTCCTTGGTGGCCCAGTGATAAAGAACCCGCCTGCCAATGTAGGAGTCAGGAGTTAGAAACCTGGGTCAGGAAGATCACATGGAGAAAGCAATGGTACCCCACTCCAGTATTCTTGCCTGGAAAATCCCAGGGACTGAGGAGCCTAATCGGCTGCAGTCCATGGGGTCGCTAAGAGTCAGACACGGCTGAGCGACTTCACTTTCACTTTTCACTTTCTTGCATTGGAGAAGGAAATGGCAATCCGCTCCAGTATTCTTGCCTGGAGCATTCCATGGAGAGAGGAGCCTGGCGGACTACAGTCTATGGGGTTGCAAAAGAATCAGAAACGACTGAGGACTGAGTACACAATATTTTAACCTATCTCCGCATCTTTTTTTAGCTCATATTTTTTACAGGACTGGGATTTAGTAGGTCATACAGGAAATGTATGTTTCACTTCTTAGAAAGTCCTAAACTGTTTCCCCAAAGGCTTGTATCATTTTACATCTTCACCAGTCATGTATGAAGGCTCCACTTTCTATCCTCTCCAACACTTTGGTACATTTAGTCTTTCTGACTATGGCCATTCTAGTTGCCATTAAAAGAACATGTGACCAACCAGAGGAAGATATTCACAATATATCAAACATTAAGAGCATATGAGGAAACAGTATGTGTAATGTAACCAGAGATGTGACTAAAACTGGAAATCTAGATGCTCAGTGAGTAAGACATATTTTGAACTGGGTTAGAGGGGCTAAGGAACTTTGAAAGCTATCTGTATTGTGAAGAATCAGATGCACATTAATAGGAAAGAGCACATAATAATCCAAGTGGAGAGCTCAAGGAATTATCAAGAGGCCCATATCCACACTCAGTGAAGAAATACATACATTATCTCCACTTCCCTATCTATCTTTATAATTGCTCATTTCAGAATGCATCATGCCCAAACATTATGCTTGATTTTCAAGAGAAAAATCATGCAGTAGCCATTCCTGTGTCATAGGCTTCCTTCACTCACAGTTTATGACTTTTGTTTCTTTAAATGATGTCTGGCTCTTCAACAGAGATGAATCTGATTTGTTGAAAGACAAAAAGACTTCATTGGCATGTGAAACACTGGAGGATTAATTCTGGCAGAAAAAAATACAGTCATACCCAGGGGGCAGTAAAGCGATTCATTCACCATAAGTCTCCACAGGTAAGGTGTAAGTTTACTTAAAAACTGGGAAAAATATTCTACCCCATGAAAATATTTAGAGCAATAGTCACCAACTTTTGTGGCGCCCATCATGGTTTCAGGGGGCAATGATTCAAATGCATTACATTTACTGTGCAGTATTATTTCTATTATTATGACATCAGCTCCACCTCAGATCATCAGGCGTTAGATCTCTTGAAGAATTTTCCACAGTGTGCACTGATCCTGGTGTGCTCCAGTCCTGGGGATGAAAAAGAGTTGGACATGACTGAGCAATTGAACTGAACACAGTCAAATGCATTGGCCTAATCAATAAAGCAGAAGTAAATGTGTTTCTGGAATTTCCTTGCTTTTTCTTTTTTTAAAATATAAATTTATTTATTTTAATTGGAGGTTAATTACTTGATAATATTGTATTGGTTTTGCCATACATCAGCATGAATCCGTCACAGGTATACATGTTTTCCCCATTCCAAAACCCCCTCCCTCCTCCCTCCTTGTACCATGCCCTGCTTTTTCTATGATCCAATGGATGTTGACAATTTGATCTCTGGTTCTTCTAGTTTTTATAAATTCAGCTTGAACATCTGGAAGTTTCGGGTTCACAAACTGTTGAAGCCTTTCTTGGAGAATTTTGAACATTACTCTGCTGGCATGTCAGATGATTGCAGTTGTGTAGAAGTTTGAACATTTTTTGGCATTGCCCTTTTTTGGGATTGGAACAAAAACTGACCACAGGACAGGAAAAGGTAAGTTTTTGATAGAGAATGACTCAGTCATAAAAAGGAACACATTTGAGTCAGTTCTAATGAGGTGGATGAATCTAGAGCTTATTACAAAATAAAGTTAGTTAGAAAGCAAAAGGTATATATTGTATACTAATGTATTTATAAGGAATCTAGAAAGATGGTACCGAGGTATTTATTTGCAGGGCTACAAGTGAAAAACAGATATAGAGAACAGAATAATGGACATGGGGAGAGGGGGGGAAGAGGGTGAGATGTATGGAGATAGTAACATGGAAACTTACATTGCTATAGGTAAAACAGAACGCCAACAGGAATTCGCTGTATGTCTCAGGAAACTCAAACAGGGGCTCTGTACCAGCCTAAGGGGGTGGGATGGGCATGGAGATGTGAGGGAGGTTCAAGATGAAGACATGTATGTATACCTATGGCTGATTCATGCTGAAGTTTGAGAGAAAAGAACAAAATTCTGTACAACCACTACATTAAAATTTATTCATGTTTTATTTAAAAGCCATTAAATTAACAAATTTAAAATTATTAAATTAAAAAAAGATTAAAAAGAAATAAATTTAAAAGATAAAAAGTTGAAATGACTCAAATGTCCATCAACTTGTGATAGAATAAATAAAACATGCAATGCAATATTATTTGGCCTGCAAATGAATGGAGTTCTAATATAAGCTATAACATGCTAGAGCTCTGAAATGATTGTGTTAATTAAAATAAACCAGGCACAAAGGCTGTACATTGCATTATTCCATTCATGTAAATGTCAAAGTTTAGGTAATTCTCTAAAGACAGAAAATAGAGTAGTGAATACCAGGGTGCAGAAGAGAGGGGAAATGGAAAATGTCTGTCAACTGGAGAGTGTTTCCCACTGGAGTGATGAAAATATTCTAGAATGAGGTTGTGGTTGTGGTTATGCATGATAAAGTCCTGGTACATGAACAACATGTCCATAAACTTAAGGTTTCTTGAAAAAACTTCTAAACGTAACTTCTATGTCCAGGAAAATCATTCTGCAAGTATAAAGGAGAAGTAGATATTCTCATATGAATGAAACACTGTGGGATTCATTCTCAGCAGATATCTTGTCTGTAACAAATGTGAAAAGTAGTTATTTACACAAAATAAGTGACGTCACTCAGTCATGTCTGACTCTTTGTGGCCCCGTGGACTCTAGCCTACCAGGCTTCTCTGTCCATGGGATTCTCCAGGCAAGAATACTGGAGTGGGTTACCATTTCCTTCTCTTACACAAAATAAGATGATAGTAAGGAGAAATTATGACTTAAGAAAGAGTGTCATAAAATAAATAAATGAAGGCCAAATGGTAAAAGCTAAATGCTTCTTTGGGCTTCCCCATCTTTACTTTGCACTGGTTATAAATCTTCATAATTAAAGTGGGTTTCTTGTACATAAGATGTATTTCGGCTCAGTGGTAAAGTATCCACCTGCAATGCAGGAGCCGTAGCGGATGCAAATTCTATCCCTGGATCAGGAAGATTCCCTGGAGGAGAACTTGGCAACCCACTCCAGTATTCTTGACTGGAGAATCCCCATAGACAGAGGAGCCTGGTGGGCTTACAGTCCATGGGGTGGCAACGTGTTGGACACTATTGAGCATCTAAACAACAACAGAAACACATTCCAAACAGAAACTCTGAAGATGCTACAAATAGATTAGAAAATCCTGAGCCTAAACAAAGCGAAACAAAAAGCCTAGACACTAGAGCTGAATTATAAAAAACCTAGATTGTATACCTGAATTATAAAAGGCATTAGGCAATAAAAGTCTCTCAACAGTAAACAGTGTGTTCAACAGAGGAGAAGAGTAATTTTTAATACTCACTCAAAAGAACAAATTTTTAGTTACATTCATAAATTAAAGGAGACAATGTTCAGAAAATAAACATAGTATAAAATCTATTGATCATTTATATCTAATTATGACTGTAAACGTGTAAGGAAATTTTTAAGAAAAAAAAATCTGCAAAAGATACAGTTTAAGCTGCCTCAATTAAGGCAATTTTCTTTGGTCCATACTTTCAAAATAACTGACAATTAAGAATACATTTCACTTTAAAACATTTTTCAAATTCAGTAAGATATTTTACGTTGCAAAAGAAGAAGATTTTGTACTTTTCAAGCTGAAAAGGACTGCACCTTGCATGAATACTTTGACATATTTAGACATTTAACCACATTGTGTGTCTTGACCTTAACAATCTTTGTGGTATCGTTGTGTATTTAGAATCAATGTTCAAATATGGGGTGTGTATTGGTATGTTCTTTCAGGGACTGCAGGCTGTGTAGGAAGAGGTACCAAGGCCTTCCAAACCATGAAGTATTCTCTGTTTAATGGAACAATGGTAACCATGGCAGCCTGTGTGGGTGCCAACTGTTTCACAGGGGCTTATCTGTATTAACTCCCTCATAGAAGATAATGAATTTTTAAAGATAAATACTAAAACTGTGGCCCGATGAAAATGTTGGCATATATGTATACACATATATACACATATCTGTATATATATACACACACACACACACACACACACACACATATATAAAGTCTGTACCTTGTAAAATATATATAAAATATTAAAACCTGACATTAATGACAAGAAACTTTAAAAATTTAAGCCAACAAAATTTATTTTTGTAGAGGAAAAATGCTTAATTAGTTACTTTATTTTAGAATATTGGAATATGAAGACGGTAATATAAGGAGAACCAACTTTGACTTGGTTTTATTCTTGTAATAAAACTTTTTGTGGGCAATGCCCTCTAAATTGCCTGCACTGGATGTGGGCCACTCCCCTTGCCCCGTCTGTGGGAGCCCACTACTCCATTCTAAATTCTTTTGTTAAAAAGGGCTAATCAATATTGGCTTTGTGACCTGCAAAAACACCTTTTTTTCCTTCCTTTCTTCCCTCCCTCTTCCCCCTCATTCTTTCTTTTTCTTTCTTATTATACAATTGTTGAAGTTTGCTTTCCATTTATAGTTATTACAAAGTACTTTGCCTATTCCCCATATTGTACAATATATACTTGAGCTCATCTTACACCGACCACAGTGTGCCTCCCACTCCCCCAAGTCTGCATTGCCCGTCCCTCTTCCTGTCACTGGTAACCAGTAGATTGTTCTCTATATCTCTGAGCCTCCACTGTTGTCATATTGTCAACTTTGTGGTGTCTTTAGATTCTATAAGTGATATCATACAATATTTGTCTATCTCTTTCTGAGTTATTTTATTTAGTACTATACCTTCCTCATTGTTGCAAGGGCATTTCATTCTTTTTTCATGGCTGAATAGTATTCCATAGGTCTTCTGGGTGGCTCAGTGGCAAAGAATCTGCCTGGCAATCAGGAGATGTGGGTTCAATTCCTAGGTAAGGAAGATCCATTGGAAAAGGAAATGGCAACCCATTGGAGTATTCTGGCCTGGAAAACTCCATGGGCAGAGGAGTCTGGAGGGGTAGAGTCCATGGGTTCCAAAGACTGGGACACGACTTAGTGACTGAACAAGTGTCCCACAGTACATATATACCACATCTTTATCCATTCATCTATCATCTAATGGACATTTGCATACTTCCATGTCTTGGTGAATGGGGTACCTCAAGGAACATTGGGGTAATGTGTGCTTTTAATCAACATTATGAGTTTTTCAAAAACATATATCCAAGAATGACATTGCTAAGTCATGTGTTGTTACATTTTTAGTTTTCTGAGAAATTTGCCTACTGAAAACCACCACTATTTTACTCCTAAGGGCTTTCGTTTAGAAAGCAAGATGGAGCTCTGAGGTTTTTTTAGTTGCTGACAGCATACCCTGAGGTGTAATAAACACTACTATGAAGTAGGTGCCCTATGGGCAACTAGCTTGTATTTTTTTTTTTTAACAAATGGCACTAACATCCCACACATGACTCAGCTCCCTAGCTATATTCCCACCTCTGCACTCACACACAGAAACACAAAGTCCTTTTCCTCTTCTCCCATGGGAAGTATAACTTTGGGGCTCAGTCTGGACACAGTTCTTCCCCCTACTTTCTGGATAACTGTACCTTCTGGTCCCATCTCCAAGATGGATTAAAGCTCTAAATGAAAGACCAGAAACTATAAAACTTCTAGAGGAAAATACAGGCAGAACATTCTCTTACATAAATCACAGCAGGATCCCCTATGACCGACCTCACAAAGTCATGGAAAAAAAAAAAAAACCAATGAGACCTAAGTAAACTTAAAAGCTTCTGCAAAACTAAAGAAACAATAAGGAATGTGAAAGACAGCCATAAGAATTGAAGAAAATAACACCAAAAGAAGCAATTGACAAAGAGTGAATCTCTAAAATGTACAAGCAGCTCAACACCAGAAAGGCAAACTACCCAATCGAAACAAAAGGTGTTGGATGCCACTCATTGCCAGAGAAATGCAAATCAAAACCACAATGAGGTACCATCTCACGACCATCAGAATTGCTTCTATCAAAAAGCCTACAAGCAATAATTGCTGGAGAGGGTGTGGAGTAAAGGGAACCCTCTTATACTGTTGGTGGGAATGAAACCTAATACAGCCACTATGGTGAACAGTGTGGAGATTCCTTAAAAACCAGGAAATAGAACTGCCACATGACCCAGCAATCCCACAGCTGGGCATACAGACCGAGGAAACCAGAACTGAAAGAGACACGTGTACCACAATGTTCATCACAACACTGTTTACAAAAGCCAGGTTACTGTTGGTGGGAATGAAACCTAATACAGCCACTATGGTGAACAGTGTGGAGATTCCTTAAAAACCAGGAAATAGAACTGCCACATGACCCAGCAATCCCACAGCTGGGCATACAGACCGAAGAAACCAGAACTGAAAGAGACACGTGTACCACAATGTTCATCACAACACTGTTTACAAAAGCCAGGACATGAAAGCAACCAGTGGTACATATATACAATGCAATATTACCCAGCCATTAAAAAGAATGCATTTGAATAAGTTCTAATGAGGTGGATGAACCTGGAGCCTATTATGTAAAGTGAAGTAAGTCAGAAAGGAAAACACCAATATGTATACTAACATATACAAAATATATGGAATTTAGAAAGATGGTAATAATAACCCTGTATGCAAGACAGCAAAAGAGACACAGATGTACAGACCAGTTGAAAGGAAAACACCAATATGTATACTAACATATACGAAATATATGGAATTTAGAAAGATGGTAATAATAACCCTGTATGAAAGACAGCAAAAGAGACACAGATGTACAGACCAGTCTTTTGGACTCCATGAGAGAAGGTGAGGGTGGGATGATCTAAGAGAATAGCATATAAACGTGTATATTATATGAAAAACAGATCGCCAGTCTAGGTTCAATGCATGAGACAGGGTGCTCAGCACTGTTGCAATGGGATGAACCAGAGGGATGGGACAAATAGGGAGGTGGGAGGGGGTTTCAGGATGGAGAAGGCATGTACACCTGTAGTGGACTTATGTAAAATATGGCAAAAACCACTACAAAATTGTTAAGTAATTAGACTCGAATTTTAATAGTGAATAAACCAAATTGCTTTGCTAAAAAGGGCCTAATCACTGTTGAGTTTGGGACCTCCAAAAACACCATCATTGTCCTTCATTTCTTTCCTCCTTTCTCCCCCTCTTTCATTCCTTTTCTTTCTTCTTATACAATTGTTAAAGTTTGCTTTCCATTTATAGTTATTACAGAGTACTGGCTCTATTCCTGATGTTGTACAGTACATGCTTGAGCTCATCTTACACCTAACGCAGTGTGCCTCCCACTTCCCCACCTCTGTGTTGCCCATTCCTCTTCCCTTACCCCTGAAAACCAGTAGATTGTTCTCTATATCTGTGAGCCTCCATTTTTGTTATATTCTCTACTTTGTGGTTTCTTTAGATTCTATAAGTGATATCATACAGTATTTGTCTATCTCTGTCTGTGTTATTTTACTTAATAGTATACCTTCTGTGTTGCTGCAAATGTCAATATTCCATTCTTTTTATGGGGACCTTCTTTCTATGCCTTTTTAGCAAATGGCACTGCCACTCCACACATGACATGGCTCCCCTGCTAAGCTTCCATCTCTACACTCACACAGAGAAACACCAAGTCCTCTTCCTCTTCTCCCATGGGAAGTACATCTTTGAAGCTGAGTCTGGAACCAGTTTTTCCCCCTCTACTTTCTCACAAACTGGACCTTCTAGTCCCATCTCCAACCCCACAGAGCCCCTCCCCCTCCCTCTTCATACATTTATGCCTGCCCTGCTCTCTTTGCCCCTCACTCTCACAGAACTCAAAGACAAACATAATTTCACATCTGGTAAGGTAAGAAGTAATCAAGGGAAGAGAAATAAAGGATGAAACATCTGTCCACCACACAAATAAGACGGGACAAAGCAAAAGTAACTTTAGCCTCAATTGAAAAGTGAAAGTTGTTCAGTTGTTTACAGCTCATTTCGATCCAGTGAACTGTAGCCACCAGACCCCTCTGTCCATGGAATTATCCAAGCAGGATTACTGGAGTGGGTTGCCTTTCCCTTCTGCAGATCTTCCCCAC
>SJYD01056257.1:8717-26202 GCA_006408635.1 Nanger granti | reverse complement strand
TTCCTCGTCCATCCTGACCTAGATCTTGTTGTATCCCTGTGGGCCCCACATAGAAGACAAGCCTCGTCTCAGCTGGACATCTTCATGGCTACTTGCATGACCAGCTACAGCGGCAGTGTCAAACTCCACGTCGAACGGCCACAGGGATCTGTGGCTTGCCCAAGAGACCCAAAGTGTTGTCACACGTGCAGATGTTTCGGGCGTCGAGCCTAGGGGTGACAGTCAAGTCAGTGCAGGGCAGTCAGGTTCATCTGCAGTGGACAAAGCATTTGGGGGTCTTGGATAATGGTGGCCGGAATCCATTTCCTCCTCCCGAATTTCATACTGCGATCACCTCCTTTTGGGATGGGATGGAAGCCCTAGGACACCTTATATTAAGGAGAACGAAAAGGGACTATCATGTAGAGTTTAACAGGGAAAACTGGGCTCCTCTTGAGTCGCAACGTGTCCACTGGTGTTCCTTTTGGGTACGTCGGCTGTGGCCGGGAACTCCTTTTCTCACAGCAAGGGAATGAAGGCGCTCTTCGAGGTCAAAGAGGGAACGGGTGATTTCCCACGTGACGCCGAACGAGATAAGGGACTCAACTCGCTTGCAATGGAGAAACTACTGGTGTATCTCGAGTTGCAGCGAGGTTTCTCTAGTTATCACGGGGAGCCCAGAAACGGTCCTCTGTGGCCTCAGGAGAAGACAGTCACCGTGCCAGTTGCCAGTCACCTTTGAGGATTCCTCCCAGATCGTTTCTGTGTGCCCTGTCTTCGATTTGTGCTGAGGCCAGTGCCTGAGCTTCCCTCGACTGTCCTGATCTACGTCTTGAGGGTTCCCCTGAGGCTTCCACAGAGGAGACTGGCTTAGTCTCATCTGGGCACGTGCACGGCTACTTGCCTGACCAGCTGCAGCAGCAGTTTCAGGCTCTAGTTCGAGAGGACAGAGGGATCTGTGGCTTGCTCTCGATGTCCAAAGTGCTGTCACACGTGCCAGTGTGTCGTGCGTCGAGCCTCGGGGTGACAGTGAAGGCAGTGCGGGGCTCTTAAGTTCATGTGCAGTGGACGAGGCATTTGGGAGACTTGGGGAATGGTGGCCGAATCCCTGAAGTTCCTCCCACTTTCCTTTTTCGAGCACCTCCTTTGGTATTCTTATGAAAATCCAGGGAACATTTCCATTAGGGGCAGGAAATGGGACGATCATCTGGAGCTTGCGAGGGTCAAACAGGGCTCTGTTGAGTCGCAGCGGATCCCTTATTGTTCCTCTCGAGTTTACTTTCCTTTTTCGAGCACCTCCTTTGGTATTCTTATGAAAATCCAGGGAACATTTCCATTAGGGGCAGGAAATGGGACGATCATCTGGAGCTTGCGAGGGTCAAACAGGGCTCTGTTGAGTCGCAGCGGATCCCTTATTGTTCCTCTCGAGTTGAGACGTGTAGGGTGAAGAAATTTCTGTGTCACAGCAAGGGGAGGAAAGAGCCCTTCGAGGTCCAAGAGGGAAAGAGTGATTTCTCAAGAGATGCCGCGATGGATAAAGGCCTCATCCAGCATGCACGGGAAAAGCTTCTGGTATTTCTCGAGGTTCAGCGGGGTTTCTCGTGTTACGACAGGGAGCCCATGGACCCGCCCCTGTGGCCTCTCAAGAGATGCCGCGATGGATAAAGGTCTCTTCCGGCATGCAACGGAGAAGCTTCTGGTAATTCTCGAGTTGCGGCGGGGTTTCTCGTGTTACGACGGGGAACCCATGGACCCGCCCCTGTGGCCTCAGGAGAGGCCAGCCTTCTTACTAGTTGCCATGCTCCATTGTGGATTCCTCCTCAGTCATCGCCGAGTCCTCAGTCCTCGTCTGGAGCTGAACCTGTTACCTGAGCTTTCCTCGCCCATGCTGACATAAATCTTTAGGTTCCCTTGGAGCCCCCACAGGAAAGTCAGGCCTCTCCGTGACTGGAGTTAGACTTGGACTTGCCTCTGCAGCTATATCAGCTGTGAATGTCTCCCCAAAGAGTGGACTCAGGGATCTGTGACTTGACCTCGAGGTACCACCCAGGTCTGTCAGACGTACCATTGTGTCCGGCTTCGAGTCTCAGAGGTGCACTCGACCCAGTGAAGGGCAGTCAGGTTCATCTGGAGTGAACGAGATACTTGGGCGTCTTGGGGAGTGGTGGCAAAGCCCCTGATGCTTGACCTCGAGGTACCACCCAGGTCTGTCAGACGTACCATTGTGTCCGGCTTCGAGTCTCAGAGGTGCACTCGACCCAGTGAAGGGCAGTCAGGTTCATCTGGAGTGAACGAGATACTTGGGCGTCTTGGGGAGTGGTGGCAAAGCCCCTGATGCTGCTCCCAACAGTCCCGGTTCGAGTGTCTCCTGTTGGGATGTGAGGGAAGTGCTGGGAAACCTTTTCCACCAGAGCAGTAAAGGGCTCCACATCTGGAGCTCATCAGGGATACTGGGGCTTCTACACATTCATGGCGGTTTCCTAGGTGTTCCCATGGATTGAGGACGGGCATCGCGAGAAACTTCATGGGTCACAGCAAGGAGGTGAACGACACTATGGAGGTCCAAGAGAGAAGAGGTTCTTTCCCTCGAGATGCCACAGAAGACGAGGTCCTGACCCCACTTGCAGGGGAGAATCTTTTGGTTTTTCACAAGTTGTGTTGGGGTTCTCGAGTTATAACCAGGAGCCCATGTACCTTCCCCTGTGGCCTCAGGAGAGGTCAGCCGCAGGAAGGAACAGTTGCAATGCGCCTTTGTGGATTCCTCCCCAGTCATAGCCGAGTCCTCAGTCCTCGTCTGGTACTGAAGCTGCTACCTGAGCTTTCCTCGCCCATGCTGACATAAATCTTGGGGATCCCATGGAGCCCCCACTGGAAATCAGGCCTCGTCTTGCCTGGAGACGTACACTTACGCTTGCCTCTGCAGCTGCAACAGCTGTGAAAGCCTTCCCGTCGGGTGGACACAGGGATTAGTAACTTGACCACGAGGAACCAGCTGGGTGTGTCACACGTGCCAATGTGTCAGTATTCGAGCCTCAGGGTGACAGTCGACCCAGTGCAGGACAGTCAGATTCATCTGGAGTGAACGTGGTATTTGGGGTTCTTGGAGAATGTTGGCAAGACCCCTGATGCTGCTCCTGAGAGACCTGGTTCGAGTGTCTCCTGTTGGGATGTGAGGGAAGTACAGGGAACCCTTTCCCTACAGAGCAAGAAAGGGACCCTTATCTGGAACTCAGCAGGGATACTGGGGATCATTTACATTCATGGCGGAACCCTCGGTGGTCCCCTCGAGTGAGGACGGTCAGCGCGAGAAACTTCTTGGGTCACAGCAAGGAGGTAAATGACACATTGGAGATCCAAGAGAGAAGAGGTTCTTTCCCCCGAGACGCCACAGCAGAGGAGGTTCTGACTCCACTTGCAGGGGTGAATCCTTTGGTTTTTCTCAAGTTGTGGCTGAGTCCTCTCGAGTTACAACAGGTAACCCAGGGACTCGCCCCTGTGCATTCAGGATTGGACTGTCTCCGTGCCATTTGCCAGGCGCCTCTGGGGATTCTTCCGTAATGGTCTCAGTGCTCAGTCCTCGAGTTTTCTGAGGCCGGAGCCTGAGCTTTCCTCGACCATCCAGACCTAGGTCTTGTGTACCCTTGAAGGCCCCACAGAGGAGACAGGCCTCGTCTCGTCTGGCCACTTGCACAGCTACATTACTGACCAGCTGCAGCAGCAGTGACAGGCTCCATTTCGAGCGAACATAGGGATGTGTCCTTGCCCTCGAGGCCCAAAGTGCTGTCACACGTGCAGATGTTTCGGGCTTCGATCCTGCGGATGACAGTCAAGGCAGTGCTGGGCAGACAGGTTCATCTGCAGTGGGCAAGGCATTTGGGAGTCTTAAAGAATGGTGGCCGAAACCCAGAAGCTCCTTTCATCATTCCTACTGCGAGCACCTCCATTTGGGATGTTAAGGCAGCCACAGAACACCTGATAATAAGGATCAGTAAAAGGGACTATTATCTAGAGCTTAGGAAGATCAAACTGGGCTCCTCTTGAGTCGCAGCGGGTCCACTGGGGTTCCTCCTGGGTGCGACGGTAGTGGCTGGGAACTCCTTTTGTCACAGCAAGGGAGTGAAGAAGCCCTTCGAGGTCCAAGAGGGAAGGGGTGATTTCCCACGAGAAGCCAGATCGGATAAGAGCCTCTCCCCGCTTGCAAGGGAGAAACTACTGGTGTTTCTCGAGTTGCCACAGGGTTTCTCGACCTATGACGGGGAGCCCAGGGACGCGCACTAGTGGCCTCAGGAGAGAACGGTCTCCGTGCAAGTTGCCAGTCCCCTGTGGGGATTCCTATCCAATCATATTTGGGTGCCCTGTCCTCGACTTGTGCTGATGCTAGTGGCTGAGCTTCCTTCGACCGTCCTGACCTAGGTCTTCGGGTTCCCTGAGGCTCCAACAGTGGAGAGAGGCTTCGTCTCACCTGGACACGTGCTCGACTACTTGTCTGACCAGCTGCAGCAGCAGTGTCAGGTTCCATGTCGAGCGGACATAGGGATCTGTGGCTTGCTCTTGATGTCCAAAGTGCTGTCACACGTGCCAGTGTGTCCTGCTTCGAGCCTCACGGTGACAGTCAAGGCAGTGCAGGGATGTCAAGTTCTTGTGCAGTGGACAAGGCATTTGCGCATCTTGGTGAATGGTGGCCGAACCCCTGATGCTCCTCCCGACATTCCTGTTGGGAGCACCTCCTCTTGGTGTTCGAGCGAATCTCCAGGGAACTTTTCCCTAAGGGGCATTAAAAGGGACGATCACTTGGAGCTTATAAGGGGCAAACAGGGCTCTGCTGAGATGCAGCGAATCCCTTATTGTTCCTCTCGAGTTCAGACGGGTAGTGAGAGGAAATTCCTGGGTCACAACAAGATGGGGGACCCATCTTGGACCAAGAGGGAAGGAGTGATTTCCCCAGGGATGCCACAGTGGTTAAGGGCCTCAACCAGCCTGTAAGGGAGCAGCTTCTGGTATTTCTCGTTTTGCAGCGGGGTTTCTCGAGTTATAACCAGGAGCCGATTGACCCGCCCCTGTGGCCTCAGGAGAGGCCAGCCTTCTTGCCAGTTGCCATGTGCCTTTGCTGATTCCTCCCCAGTCATCGCTGAGTCCTCATTCCTCGTCTGGTGCTGAAGCTGCTACCTGAGCTTTCCTCGCCCATGCGGACATAAATCTTGGCGATCCCATGAAGCCCCACAAGAAATCAGGGCTCGTCTTGCCTGGAGACGTACACTTGCGCT
This sequence comes from Nanger granti, assembly GCA_006408635.1. Lineage (NCBI taxonomy): Eukaryota > Metazoa > Chordata > Mammalia > Artiodactyla > Bovidae > Nanger > Nanger granti. Next base: position 20,959 of record SJYD01056257.1, on the reverse strand, counting down.
TTCCTCTGCAGATGCAACAGCTGTGAAAGCCTTCACGTCGGGTGGACATAGGGATCAGTGACTTGACCTCGAGGTACCAGCTGGGTGTGTCACACGTGCCAATGTGTCAGTATTCGAGCCTCGTGGTGACAGTCGCCCAGTGCAGGACAGTCAGATTCATCTGGAGTGAACGTGGTATTTGGGGGTCTTGGAAAATGGTGGCAAGACCCCTGATGCTGCTCCTAAGAGTCCTGGTTCGAATGTCTCCTGTTGGGATGTGAGGGAAGTACAGGGAACCCCTTCCCGACAGAGCAGGAAAGGGACCCTTATCTGGAGCTCAGCAGGGATACTGGGGATCATTTACATTCATGGCGGAACCCTCGGTGTTCCCCTCGACTGAGGACGGGCGGTGCGAGAAATTTCTTGGGTCACAGCAAGGAGGTGAACGACACATTGGAGATCCAAGAGAGAAAAAGTTCTTTCCCCCGAGACGCCACAGCAGACGAGGTTCTGACCCCGCTTGCAGGGGGGAATCTTTTGGTTTTTCTCAAGTTGTGGCTGAGTCCTCTCGAGTTACAACAGGTAACCCAGGGACTCGCCCCTGTGCACTCAGGGTTGGACTGTCTCCGTGCCATTTGCCAGACGCCTCTGGGGATTATTCCGTAATCGTCTCGGCGCTCTGTCTTCGACTTACGATGAGGACGAAGAATGAGCTTTCCTTGACCATCCAGACCTAGGTCTTGTGTACCCTTGAGGGCCCCACAGAGGAGACAGGTCTCGTCTCGTCTGTCCACTTGCACGGCTACTTGCCTGACCAGCTGCAGCAGCAGTGACAGGCTCCATTTTGAGCAAACACAGGGATGTGTGCTTGCCCTCGAAGCCCAAAGTGCTGTCACATGTGCAGATGTTTTGGGCTTCGATCCTGTGGATGACAGTCAAGGCAGTGCAGTGCAAACAGGCTCCTCTGCAGTGGGCAAGGCATTTGGGGGTCTTAAAGAATGGTGGCTGAAACCCAGAAGATCCTCCCGACATTCCTACTGCAAGCACCTCCATTTGGGATGTGAAGGCAGCCCCAGGACACCTGATAATAAGAATCAGTAAAAGGAACTATTATCTAGAGCTTAGGAATATCAAACTGGGCTCATCTTGAGTCGCAGTGGGTCCACTGGGGTTCCTCTTGAGTGCGACGATTGTGGCCGGGAACTCTGTGTCACAGCAACGGAGTGAAGGAGCACTTCCAGGTCCAAGAGGGAAGGGGTGATTTCCCACGAGACGCCAGATCTGATAAGGGCCTCACCCCGCTTGCAAGGGTGAAGCTTCTGTTGTTTCTCGTGTTGCAGCGGGGTTCCTCGAGTTACAACGGAGAGCCCGGGAACGTGACCCTATGGTCTCAGGAGAGTACAGTCTCCGTGCCAGTTGCCAGTCACCTCTGGGGTTCCTCTCCATTCGTCTCTGGGTCCCTGTCCTCGACTTGTGCTGAGGCCAGTGGCTGAGCTTCCCTCGACCGTCCTGACCTAAGTCTTGTGGTTCCCCTGAGGCTCCAGCAGTGGAGAGAGGCTTTGTCTCACCTGGACACATGCTCGAAAACTTGCCTGACCAGCTGCAGCAGCAGTGTCAGGCTCCATGTCGAGCGGACATAGGGATCTGTGGCTTGCTCTCGAGGTTCAAAGTGCTGTCACACATTCCAGTGTGTCCTGCTTCGAGCCTCAGGATGACAGTCAAGGCAGTGCAGGGCTGTCAAGTTCATGTGCAGTGGACAAGGCATTTGCGCATCTTGGTGAATGGTGGGTGAACCCCTGATGCTCCTTCCGACTTTCCTGTTGCGAGCACCTTCTCTTGGTGTTCGAGCCAATCTCCAGGGAACTTTTCCCTAAGGGGCAGGAAAAGGGACGATTATCTGTAGCTTATAAGTGGCAAACAGGGCTCTGTTGAGATGCAGAGAATCCCTTATTGTTCCTCTCGAGTTCAGAAGGGTAGTGCGAGGAAATTCCTGGGTCACACCAAGTGGGGGGGGGAAGAGCACTTCTTGAACCAAGAGGGAAGGAGTGATTTCCTCAGGGATGCCGCAGTGGATAAGGGCCTCAACCCGCCTGCAAGGGAGCAGCTTCTGGTATTTCTCTTGTTGCGGAGAGTTTCTCGAATTACAACCGACAGCCCATGCACCCGCCCCTCTGGCCTCAGGAGAGGCCAGTCTTCTTGCCAGTTGACATGCGCCTTTGCAGATTCCTCCCCAGTCATCGCCGAGTCCTCAGTCCTCGTCTGGTACTGAAGCTGCTACCTGAGCTTTCCTCGCCCATGCTGACATAAGTCTTGGGAATCCCATGGAGCCCCCACAGGAAATCAGGCCTCGTCTTGCCTGGAGACGTATACTTGCGCTTGCCTCTGCAGCTGCAACAGTTGTGAAAGCCTCCCCGTCGAGTGGACACAGGGATCAGTGACTTGACCACGAGGTACCAGCTGGATGTTTCACACGTGCCAGTGTATCAGTATTCGAGCCTCGGGATGACAGTCGACCAAGTGCAGAACAGTCAGATTCATCTGGAGTGAACGAGGTATTTGGGGATCTTGGAGAATGGTGGCAAGACCCCTGATGCTGCTCATGAGAGTCCTTGTTTGAGTGTTTCCTGTTGGGATGAGAGGGAAGTACTGGAACCCTTTCCCTACAGAGCAGGAAAGGGACCATCATCTGGAGCTCAGCAGGGATACTGGGGCGCCTTTCCATTCATGGCGGGACCCTCGTTGTTCCCCTCGAGTGAGGACGGGTGGCATGAGAAACCTCTAGGGTCACAACAAGAAGGTGAACGACACATTATAGGTCCAAGAGAGAAGAGGTTCTTTCCCCCGAGACGCCACAGTAGACGAGGTCCTTACCCCGCTTGCAGGGGAGAATCTTTTGGTTTTTCCAAAGTTGCGACGGAGCCCTCTCGAGTTGCAACGGGGAACCCTGTGACTCGTCCCTGTGCACTCTGGATTCACTGTCTCCGTTCCAGGTGCCAGGCGCCTCTGGGGTTTCTTCCTTAGTCATCTCGCTTCTCAGTCCTCGACTTTTGCTGAGGCCGGAGCCTCAGCATTCCTCGTCCATCCTGACCTAGGTCTTGTTGTATCCCTGTGGGCCCCACATAGAAGACAAGCCTCGTCTCGGCTGGACACGATCATGGCTACTTGCCTGACCAGCTACAGCAGCAGTGTCAAGCTCCATGTCGAGCAGCCACAGAGATCTGTGGCTTGCCCAAGAGACCCAAAGTGCTGTCACACGTGCAGGGGTTTTGGGCGTCGAGCCTAGGGGTGACAGTCAAGTCAGTGCAGGGCAGTCAGGTTCATCGGCAGTGGACAAGGCATTTGAGGTTCTTGGAGAATGGTGGCCGGAATCCATTTCCTCCTCCTGAATTTCCTACTGCGAGCACCTCCTTTTGGGATGGGATGGAAGCCCCAGGACACCTTATATTAAAGAGAAGGAAAAGGGACTATCATCTAGAGCTTAGCAGGGAAAACTTGGCTCCCCTTGAGTTGCAGCGGGTCCACTGGTGGTGTTCCTCTTGGTGTGGTGGCTGTGGCCGAGAACTCCTTGTCTCACAGCAAGGGAGTGAAGGCGCCCTTCGAGGTCAAAGAGGGAACGAGTGATTTCCTACGTGACGCCGGACGAGATAGGGGACTCAACTCGCCTTCAAGTGAGAAACAACTGGTGTATCTCGAGTTGGAGCAGGGTTTCTCGAGTTATCACCGGGAGCCCAGAAACGGTCCTCTGTGGCCTCAGGAGAAGACAGTCACAGTGCCAGTTGCCAGTCACCTTAGGGGATTCCTCCCCGATCGTTTCTGTGTGCCCTGTCTTCTACTTGTGCTGAGGCCAGTGCCTGAGCTTCCCTAGACTGTCCTGATCTAGGTCCTGGGGTTCCACTGAGGCTCCAACAGTGGAGAGAGGCTTCGTCTCACCTGGACACGTGCTCGACTACTTGCCTGACCAGCTGCAGCAGCAGTGTCAGGCTCCATGTCGAGTGGACAGAATGACCTGTTACTTGCTCTCGAGGACCAAAGTGCTGTCACACGTGCCAGTGTGTCCTGCTTCGAGCCTCAGGGTGACAGTCAAGTCAGTGCAGGGCTATCAAGTTCATGTGCAGTGGACAAGGCATTTGTGCATCTTGGTAAATGGTGGCCAAAACCCTGATGCTCCTCCCTACTTTTCTGTTGTGAACACCTCCTCTTGGTGTTCGAGAAAATCTAGAGCGAACTTTTCCCTAAGTGGCAGGAAAAGGGACAATCATCTGGAGCTTATAAGAGGCAAACAGGGCTCTGTTGAGATGCATCGAATCCCTTATTGTTCCTCTCGAGTTCAGATGGGTAGTGCGAGGAAATTCCTGGGTCACACCAAGGGGAGGGAGCGCCCTTCTTGGACCAAGAGGGAAGGAGTGATTTCCCCAGCGATGCCACAGTGGATAAGGGCCTCAACCCGCCTGCAAAGGAGCAGCTTCTGGTATTTCTCGTGTTGCAGCGGGGTTTCTCGAGTTACAACCGGCAGCCCATGGACCCGGCCCTATGGACTCAGGAGAGGCCAGTCTTCTTGCCAATTGCCATGTGCTTTTGCGGATTCCTCCCCAGTCATCACCGAGTCCTCAATCCTTGTCTGGTGCTGAAGCTGCTACCTGAGCTTTCCTCGCCCATGCTGACATTAATCTTGGGGATTCCATGGAGCCCCCACAGGAAATCAGGCCTTGTCTTGCCTGGAGACGTACACTTGCGGTTGCGTCTCTAGCTGCAACAGCTGTGAAAGCCTCCCCGTCGGGTGGACACAGGGATCAGTGACTTGAGCACGAGGTACCAGTTGGGTGTGTCACAAGTGCCATTGTGTCAGTATTCGAGTCTCGGTGTGACAGTCGACCAAGTGCAGGACAGTCAGATTAATCTGGATTGAATGAGGTATTTGCGGGTCTTGGAAAATGGTGGCAAGACCACTGATGCTGTTCCTGAGAGTCCTTGTTCAAGTGTTTCCTGTTGGGATGTGAGGGAATTACTGGGAACTCTTTCCTTACAATGCAGGAAAGGGACCATCATCTGGAGCTCAGCAGGGATAATGGGGCTCCTTTCAATTCATGTCGGGACCCTCGTTGTTCCCCTGGAGTGAGGACGGGTGGCATGAGAAATCTCTAGGGTCACAACAAGAAGGTGAATGACACATTGTAGGTCCAAGAGAGAAGAGTTTCTTTCCCCCGAGACGCCACAGCAGACGAAGTCCTTACCCTGCTTGCAAGGGAGAATCTTTTGGTTTTTCTAAAGTTGTGACGGAGCCCTCTCGAGTTGCAATGGGGAACCCTGTGACTCGTCCCTGTGCACTCAGGATTCACTGTCTCCGTTCCAGGTGCCAGGTGCCTCTGGGGTTTCTTCCTTAGTCGTCTAGCTTCTCAGTCCTCGACTTTTGCTGAGGCCGGAGCCTCAGCATTCCTCGTCCATCCTGACCTAGGTCTTGTTGTATCCCTGTGTGCCCCACATAGAAGACAAGCCTCGTCTCGGCTGGACACATTCATGGCTACTTGCCTGACCAGCTACAGCAGCAGTGTCAAGCTCCATGTCGAGCAGCCACAGGGATCTGTGGCTTGCCCAAGAGACCCAAAGTGCTGTCACACGTGCAGGGGTTTTGGGCGTCGAGCCTTGGGATGACAGTCAAGTCAGTGCAGGGCAGTCAGGTTCATCTGCAGTGTACAAGGCATTTGGGGATCTTAGAGAATGGTGGCCGGAATCCATTTCCTCCTCCTGAATTTCCTACTGCGAACACCTCCTTTTGGGATGGGATGGAAGCCCCAGGACACATTATATTAAGGAGAAGGAAAAGGGACTATCATTTAGAGATTAGCAGGGAAAACTGGGCTCCCCTTGAGTCGCAGAAGGACCACTGGTGTTCCTCTTGGTGTGGCAGCAGTGACCGGGAACTCCTTGTCTCACAGCAAGGGAGTGAAGGCGCCCTTCAAGATCAAAGAGGAAACGGGTGATTTCCCACGTGACGCCAGACGAGATAGGGGACTCAACTCGCTTGCAAGGGAGAAACAACTGGTGTATCTCGAGTTGCAGTGGGGTTTCTTGAGTTATCACCGGGAGCCCAGAAACGGTCCTCTGTGGCCTCAAGAGAAGACAGTCACCGTGCCAGTTGCCAGTCACCTTTGCGGATTCCTCCCCGATCGTTTCTGTGTGCCCTGTCTTCTACTTGTGCTGAGGCCAGTGCCTTAGCTTCCCTCGACCGTCCTGACCTAAGTCTTGAGGGTTCCCCTGAGGCTTCCACAGAGGAGACTGGCTTCGTCTCACCTGGGCACCTGCACGGCTACTTGCCTGACCAGCTGCAGCAGCAGTGTCAGGCACTATTTAGAGCGGACAGAGGGAACTGTGGCTTGCTCTCAAGATCCAAATTGCTGTAACACGTGCCAGGGTGCCGTGCGTCGAGCCTCGGGGTGACAGTGAAGGCAGTGTGTGGGGCTCTGAAGTTCATCTGCAGTGGTCGAGGCATTTGGGAGACTTGGGGAATGGTGGCCTAATCCCTGAAGTTCCTCCCCACTTTCCTGTTTCGAGCACCTCCTCTTGGTATTCGTATGAAACTCCAGGGAACATTTCCATAAGGGGCAGGAAATGGGACGATCATCTGGAGCTTGGGAGGGGCAAACCGGGCTCTGTTGAGTCGCAGCGTATCCCTTGTTGTTCCTCTCGAGTTGAGACGGGTAGGGTGAAGAAATTTCTGTGTAACCGCAAGGGGAGGAAAGAGCCCTTCGAGGTCCAAGAGGGAACGAGTGATTTCCCAAGAGATGCCGCGATGGATAAAGGCCTCATCCGCCATGTAAGGGAGAAGCTTCTGGTATTTCTCGAGTTGCGGCGAGGTTTCTCGTGTTACGACGGGGAGCCCATGGACCCGCCCCTGTGACCTCAGGAGAGGCCAGACTTCTTGCCAGTTGCCATGCGCCTTTGTGAATTTCTCCCCAGTCATCGCCGAGTCCTCGTCTGGTGCTGAAGCTGCTACCTGAGCTTTCCTCGCCCTTGCTGAAATAAATCTTGGGATTCCCTTGGAGCCCCCACAGGAAAGTGAGGCCTCGCCGTGACTGGAGGCTTAGACTTGCGCTTGCCTCTGCAGCTACATCAGCTGTGAAAGTCTCACCGAAGAGTGGACACAGGGATCTGTGACATGACCTCGAGATATCCCCCAGGTCTGTCAGACGTGCTAGTGTGTCAGGCTTCGAGTCTCGGGGTGACACTCGACCCAGTGAAGGGCAGTCAGGGTCATGAGGAGTGAACGAGATATTTGGGCATCTTGGGGAGTGGTGGCAAAGCCCCTGATGCTGCTCCCAACAGTCCCGGTTCGAGTGTCTCCTGTTGGGATGTGAGGGAAGTGCTGGGAAACCTTTCCCAACAGAGCAGGAAAGGGCTCCATATCTGGAGCTCATCAGGGACACTGGGGCTTCTTTACATTCATGGCGGAACCCTAGGTGTTCCCATGGAGTGAGGACGGGCATCGCGAGAAACTTCTTGGGTCACAGCAAGGAGGTGAACGACACTAAGGAGTTCCAACAGAGAAGAGGTTCTTTCCCTCGAGACGCCACAGAAGACGAGGTCCTGGCCCCACTTGCAGGGGAGAATCTTTTGGTTTTTCTAAAGTTGTGACGGAGCCCTCTCGAGTTACAACGGGGAACCCAGGGACTCGCCCCTGTGCACTCAGAATTGGACAGTCTCCTTGCTAGATTCCAAGCGCCTCTGGGGATGCTTTACTAATCGTCTCTGTGCTCAGTCCTCGACTTTTTCTGATTCCAGAGCATGAGCTTTCCTCGACCGTCCTGACCTACATCTTGGTGTACCCCTGAGGGCCCGATAGAGGAGACAGTCCTCTTCTCGCCTGGACACATGCACAGCTACTTGCCTGACCAGCTGCAGCAGAAGTACCAGGCTCCCTGTCGAGCGGACACAGGGATCTGTGACTTTCCCTCAAGGACCAAAGTGCTGTCACACGTGCAGGTGTTTCAGGGTTCGAGCCTCCAGATGACAGTCAAGTCAGTGCATGGCAGACAGGTTCATCTGCAGTAGACAAGTCATTTGGGTGTCCTTGAGAATGGTGGATGAATCTCCGATGCTCCTCCCTACGTTCCTACTGTGAGCATCTCCTTTTGGGATGCGAAGGGAGTAACAGGACACTTTATACTAAGGAGCAGGAAAAGGGGCTATTATCTAGAGCTTAGCAGGTGTAAACTGGGATCCTCTTGAGTTGCATCGGGTCCACTGGGGTTCCTCTTGGGTGCGACGTTTGTGGCAGGGAACTCCTTGTGTCACAGCTAGGTAGTGAATGAGCCCTTCGAGGTCCAAGAGGGAAGGGGTGATTTCCCACAAGACGCCAGATCAGATAAGAGCCTCACACCACTCTCAAAGGAGAAGCTTCTGGTGTTTCTCGAGTTGTGGTGTGGTTTGTCGAGTTACGACGGGGAGCGCCATTTTGGCCTCAGGAGATGACAATCTCCGTGCCAGTTGCCCGTCACCTCTGAGGATTCCTCCCCAAAATTCTCAGTGTGCCCTGTCCTCGACTTGTGCTGAGGCCAGTGCCTGAGCTTCGCTCGCCCGTCCTGACCTAGGTCTTGGGTGTTCCGCTGAGGCTCCGACAGAGGAGACAGTCTTCGTCTCACTGGACACGTGCACGGCAACTTGCCTGACCAGCTGCAGCAGCAGTTTCAGGCTTCATGTCGAGCGCACTAGCGATCTGTGGCTTGCTCTCGAGGTCCAAAGTGCTGACACACGTACCAGGGTGTCGTGCGTTGAGCCCGGGGTGACAGTCAAGGCAGTTTGGGGCTGTCAAGTCCATCTGCAGTGGACAAGGCATTCGGGGGTCTTGGTGAATGGTGGCCGAAACCCTGATGCTCCTCCCGAATTTTCTGTTGCGAGCACCTCCTCTTGGTATTCGAGCGATGATCCAGGGAAACTTTTTCTAAGGGGCAGTAAAGGGGAGGATCATCTGGAGCTTAGCAGGTGCAAACATGGCTCTGTTGAATCGCTCGGATGTCTCATCGTTCCTCTCGAGTTGATACGGTTAGGGTGGGGTAATTCCTGTGTCAGAGGAAGGGGGTGAAAAATCCCTTCGAGATCCAAAAGGGAAGGAGTGATTTCCCCAGAGATGCCTCAGTGAATAAGTGCCTCACCACGCTTGCAATGGAGAAGCTACTGTTGTTTCTCGAGTTGTGGCGGGGTTTCTAGAGGTACGACGGGCAGACCATGGACCCGCCCCTGTGGCCTCAGGAGAGGACAGTCTCCTTGCCAGTTGCCCGTCACCTCTGGGAAATCCTCCCGAATCGTCTCTGGGTGCCCTGTCCTCGACTTGTGCTGAGGCCAGTGCCTGATCTTGCCTCGACAGTCCTGACCTAGGTCTTGGTGGTTTCCCTGAGGCTCCTGCAGAGGAGACAGGTTCCGTCTCACCTGGATATGTGCATGGCTACTTGCCTGTCCAGATGCAGCAGCAGTGTCAGGCTCCATGTCGAGCGAACAGAGGGATCTGTGGCTTGCCCTCGAGGTCCAAAGTGCTGTCACACGTGCCAGTGTGCCGTGCTTTGAGTCTCGGGGTGACAGTCGATGCATTGCGGAACAGTCTAGTTCATCTGCAGTGGACAAGGCATTTGGGGGTTTTGGTGAATGGTGGCCGAACCCCTAATGCTCCCCCCGATATTAGTGTTGTGATCACCCTCTCTTGATATTCGACCGAAGCCCCAAGGAACCATTCTCTAAGGGTCTGGAAAGGGGACAATCATTTAAATCATAGCAGGGGCAAACAGGGCTCTGTTGAGTCGCAGCAGATCTCTTGTTGTTCCTCTCTGGTTGAGACCCGTAGGGCGGGGAAATTCCTGGGTCCCAGTAAGGGGGTGAAAGAGTCCTTTGAGGTCTAAGAAGGATGGAATGATTTCCCCAGAGATGCTGCACTGGATAAGGATCTCACCCGTCTTGCAAGGAAGAAGATTCTGGTATTACTCGAGTTGTGGCATGGTTTCTCGAGTTACGACGGGTAGCCCATGGACCCGCACCTGTGCCTTCAGGAGAGGCCAGTCTTCTTGTCAGTTGCCATGTGACTTTGGGAATTTCTCCCCAGTCATTGCCGAATCCTCAGTTTTCGTCTGGTGCTGAAGCTGGTATCTGAGATTACCTCGCCAATGAAGACATAAATATTGGGGTTCCCATGAAGCCCCCACAGGAAAGTCAGTCTAGAGACGTACAAATGTGCTTGCTCCTGCAGCTGCAGAAATGTGAAAGTCGTCCCGACGAATGGACACTGGGATCTGTGCCTTGACCTCGAGGATCCACCCAGGTCTGTCACACGTGCCAGTGTGTCAGGCTTCGAGCCTCAGGGTGACAGTAGACCCAGTGCAGGGCAATCAGGTTCATCTGGAGTTAACGAGGTATATGGGGGTCTTGGGGAATGGTAGCAAGACCCCTGATGCTGCTCCCAAAAGTCCTGGTTCGAGTGTCTCCTGTTGGTTTGTGAGGGAAGTCTCGGAACCCTTTCCTTACAGAGCAGGAAAGGTCCATTCATGTGGAGCTCAGCTGGGATACTGGGGCTCCTTTTCGTTCATCACGGTAACTTTGGTGTTCCCCTCGAGTGAGGACGGGTGGCACTAAAAACTTCTTGCGTCACAGCAAGAAGGGGAACGACACTTTGGAGGTCCAAGTGCGAAGAGGTTCTTTCCCCTGAGACGCCACAGCAGACGAGGTCCTCACCCCACTTGCAGGGGAAAATCTTTTGGTTTTTCTCAAGTTGTGACGGTGTCCTCTCGAGTTGCAACAGGGAATCCAGGGACTCGCCCCTGTGCAATCAAGATTAGACAGTTTCCGCGCTAGTGGCCAGGCGCCTATGGGGATTCTTCCCTAGTCGCCTCGGTGCTCAGTCCTAGACCTTTGCTGAGGCCGAAGCCTGAGCTTTCCTCGACCGCCCTGACGTAGGTCTTGGATTAACCCTCAGTTACACACAGAGGAGACAGGCCTCGTCTCGCCTGGACACGTGCACGGCTACTTGCCTGACCAGCTGCAGCAGCAGTGGTAGGCTCCCTGTCGAGTGGACACAGGGAACTGTGGCTTTCCCTCGAGGCCCAAAGTGTTGTCACACGTGTAGGTGTTTTCAGCGTCAAGCCTCGGGGTGACAGTCAAGGCAGTGCAGGTCGAGTGAGGACGGGTGGCACGAGAATCTTCTTGGGTCACAGCAAGAAGGGGAACGACACTTTGGAGGTCCAAGTGCGAAGAGGTTCTTTCCCCCGAGACGCCACAGCAGAGGAGGTTCTGACTCCGCTTGCAGGGGTGAATCTTTTGGTTTTTCTCAAGTTGTGGCTGGGTCCTCTCGAGTTACAACAGGTAACCCAGGGACTCGCCCCTGTGCACTCAAGATTAGACAGTTTCCGTGCTAGTGGCCAGACGCCTATGGGGATTCTTCCCTAGTCATCTCGGTGCTCAGTCCTGACCTTTGCTGAGGCCGGAGCCTGAGCTTTCCTTGACCGCCCTGATCTAGGTCTTGGATTAACACTCAGGGACCCACAGAGGAGACAGGACTCGTCTCGCCTGGACACGTGCACGGCTACTTGCCTGACCAGCTGCAGCAGCAGTGGCAGGCTCCCTGTCGAGTGGACACAGGGAACTGTGGCTTGCCCTCGAGGCCCAAAGTGTTTTCACACGTGTAGGTGTTTTCAGCGTCAAGCCTTGGGGTGACAGTCAAGGCAGTGCAGGGCAGACAGGTTCATCTGCAGTGGACAAGTCATTTGGGTGTCCTTGAGAATGGTGGATGAAACTCCGATGCTCCTCCCTACGTTCCTACTGTGAGCATCTCCTTTAGGGATGCGAAGGGAGTCCCAGGAGACTTTATACTAAGGAGCAGGAAAAGGGGCTATTATTTAGAGCTTAGCAGGTGCAAACTGGGCTCCTCTTGAGTCGCATCGGGTACACTGGGGTTCCTCTTGGGTGCGACGTTTGTGGCAGGGAACTGCTTTTGACACAGATAGGGAGTGAATGAGCCCTTCGAGGTCCTAGAGGGAAGGGGTGATTTCCCACGAGACGCCGGATCAGATAAGGGCCTCACCCCACTCGCAAAGGAGAAGCTTCTGGTGTTTCTCGAGTTGTGGCCTGGTTTGTCGAGTTACGACGGGGAGCCCAGAGACGCGCCACTTTGTCCTCAGGAGACGACAGTCTCTGTGCCAGTTGCCCGTCACCTCTGAGGATTCCTCCCCAATCATCTCAGTGTGCCCTGTCCTCGACTTGTGCTGAGGCCAGTGCCTGAGCTTCCCTCG